>CANHQG010000394.1:0-32884 GCA_947462335.1 Harmothoe impar
TAGTACTACAGTCAGGGGAGGGGGCTAATTACATACCTTGGCCAGGAGTGCTCTCCACATACCCTTCTATAATAGCACAGGTCTATCTTACTACAACAGGTGTACACATGTACATATATGTATGCCTAGCCCCATCAGATTTCTATAGCCCCAATATGTCAGAGAGATGCCCATAAACCATGGTTGGGTTGGAGTATTTAAACAGATATTGGACATGTACTTACCACTGCTCTTTGTGAGTCTGTGTGTAGTGGTGGAGTGGTTCGTAGGGCCTGGTGAGCTGGGACCCTGGTATAGTACACCTGTACCCCAGGGGGGGCACTCTCTATATGTTGTATAGTAACCATGACACACAGAGTAGCAGGAAGGAGGTCCTTTTTGGATCACATTGGCGGGTCCGACCGGGCCCCAATAGGGGTTAATTATGGGCCACTTTGGGGAAAAAGTGGTAGTTTTTTTTGGCCAGAAATATCAACTTTAGGGTGATGTACGCACATGGTATCCATAAATGTGAGAGTGGCCCCCCCCAGGACCTGTACATGCACTCTGATGAGGTCTGCCCCTGATGAGTTTGGGTCCTCGATGTGGATTAGATTGTTCATCGCTATGATGATGCTGACTACTCTGCTTTGAATAGTTGACTCATCTGGTGGGCTGATGACCCTCAAACTCATCCCAGGCGATGAGTTTTTAGTGGCCCTGGGATTTCAGTGTGGCTATATCCGAAGGCTATATTATAGTTGGAAAAGTATATCGACATTATTACACTATACACCACATTACATTTACTCCAGAACATGATTGGATAGGCAAATGTGCCTATTTTCATTCTAGTATATTGATTTATAGAGCACACTATGGACATCTACAGGAATTGAGTGGGGGCCTGCGAAATGACCCCCCTCTCAGTGAATTAAATAAATATGGGATGTCAGAGGCAGTGGTCTGTCTGGCCCTGTATGAGACCAGACAAATAATGTAACACCTTTGAGAATAGATAGGAAATAGTCCCGGTAGTGTTTTTTCTCCTTCACCACTTTTATACCAGATATATACATAATCCTGTCCGGATTCGGTCACTATAGTGTAGTGCTAATACAGCAGTGTGAATCCCTTACATCATGAAATAAACGGAAAATTGTTACCTTCTGTACGTTCGTTTTGCTCACAATGGCCTTGGCGGACGTTATATCATTGAAACGATCAATCAATCTCAATAGACAATGCTAACGTGTAAAGTGACTGTGCTTCCAAAAAAAATCAGATATGTGCTTCAGAATGTGGGACTTTTGAACGTTTTATATACCTAGATCTACTGTAATTTCTGAAACTAGACTTTACCACTTCACCACAGACATCCCTTCACAGCTGCTTGGGGCGGGAACTGGGGCGGTAAAATCCGTACAAATGGACCCATTGTTGAAGGTGCAGGACGAGGGTCTTAACTTACTTCTATAAACCCAGCAGGTAAATAATGTAGATAAATAGACATGCATCAATCCATAAACCAAACATGTCTACATATAGGTGGCTTGACTGAGGGAGGGGGGAGGTATGGTGGACAGGCAGGTAGCATGGATTATAGTACGACAATCCTGTGTTTCCAGACTGTATTTGACATTAGCAAGGACCGGCTGTGGGAGGCGGGAGTAAGGCTGGGAAGAAGGCTGGTAGGAAGACTGGGAGGAAAGCTGATAGGAAGGCTGGTAGAAAGGCTGGGAGGAAGGCTGAGAGGAAGCTAGGCTGGGGGAAAGGCTGGGGAAAGCCAGTTGAGAATCAAGGGAGTGGAGGAGTGAGGGAGAAAGAGGCAAATGCAGGTATGGGGAGTAGGGAGGGATTGAAAGAGGCAAAGAAGAAGGTAGCAAGGCAGACAGGCAATCATAGAGGCAGGGGGAGAAGAAGGGGGAGAGAAGAGGAGAGAAATGCAGCAGAGATATTAGGGTAGGAGGAAGGAAGGCAAAGGGCGAGTAGAAAGAAGAGAGGATGAGAGCTACTCTTCACTAATTTACCCATGACTGATTTACTGTTTGTAATAAAGATTTTGTCTATGCTCATATGAGTCATATACGTGGTACTTTTAAATAAAGAGGAAATCTATGATATTGTGGCAATTTAATTCCTACCAGAGATCGTTCAGAGTTGGCTACATAGGTGTGAGGTGTGGGTGTTGGTCAGTGTATCCTCCTCCCTCCATCCCCTCAGGAAATATAAACACAGGTCGTGCTGTGTGGAGGTGCCTGGTGTTGGACAGTATCCAGGTCATCACTCCTATCCACAATCCACACCTTTCACCTACAGCACCTACCCACCCTAACTACCTAAAACACAGCCAAAAAACCTGGTGGAGAGCTCCCCAATGTTAAACTAACCCTAAATGATTAATCTGCCACACCCTGCTCATTTTCACATCCATGGCCAAAATTTAGTTCCAGTCACCTGATTGTGATCAGCAAAACAGAACCGAGCTCACCCATTTTAACATGTAATCTTTATTATCGTTTCATTTCATTATCATCTTCATTTTGTATTCAGCCAAGACAACTAGACCCCAAGACCTAAGTTCTGTGTTAGCTGACCGTTTTCAGTGAAGAAGGAAAGAGAAAAATGATTATTAAGATGAAACACAGAAGATATACTAAAAGTAGGAAAACATTCTCACAACTTCATGGTAAATAAGCATAGCCATCCTATGTATATGTCATGCTATGGCAGCAGAAAGGTAGACTTTCTTCCATTTTTTGACATCTCTAATCATGCACGTGGCGATATTTATGTGGTGATTGACATGAATCATTCCGCTCAATTGCTATCATGCACTACATGCTAATACGAAACTACGAATTGTCATGACACATTTTATCATCTACCCTTTTTGATGTTGTTGTTCTGTCGTTCTGTTTTCATGTATTTTCTGATTTGGGCCCATTCCTAGAACTACGGAGATGTAGGTGCCTACCATGACGACATGACAGTGGAGCACACATGTGTCTATAGGCTTATACTGCTGTGTATGACACGGAGACTGAGCATACTGCCCGATCCTACTTAGAAGTTGGCACGATTCACTTTCATATGTGTTTCAATGCACAGCCGAAACAAAGTTTAGGGATGTGCTACGTTCCGGGCAAGGGAAACGGAGGAGAGCCGAATATCAACATTAGTATGTACATGCTATATATACCATTGAAATCTGCTTTTTGAGAGGGTTCTCTGCATCTGTATACCATTTTGATGCTCAAAAAGCTGTGGTACCTTTCTGGTGTATCCCTAGTAGCAAGCCCGCACGGGGCCAATTTGGTTTTAGCTCGGATTGGCTGTTTGAAGTCGGGCAAAACTGAGCTGGGTTTCATGTTGGGCAGATGGCTGGGCTGAAGTGTGGCCCCGATCAAGGCTGCCCATTTTGGGCTCAGATCAATTTCAAAGCGGACTGCCGGATTTGGGCTCAGATCAGTTTCAAAGAGGGCTACCCGCTTTGGGTTCATGTTGGCCAGATGACAGGAAGCCCGTCCAAAACCCGTTTCGAGCCCAATTCGGGCAGCCCACTTGGGGCCACACCAAAGCCCAGTGCCCTAAACCAACGGGCGCCCATCGGTTAGCCCATTCCGGGCCGATGAGGGCTGAGGTTGGGTTTGGACAGGGAAACTGGTCTAGTAGTTCTGATGATTGACACCAGATGTCACTACTATACAATATCAAGAGTTTTCCAACAAAGCCAGATGAAATTGACATTATATAATAATACAATAAAATGTTAAAGTGATGTGGAATGGGAAACAATAAATAGATGTTCTCACAGTTTGGAAATAAGATAGACTATATATTTGAATGATGAAAAGGAGGTTCTCTAAGCAGCTATCCAGTGAAAACACTATTTCTGTGGCATTACAATCTGGACATTACACTTGTCTATGCTGCATGTGGCTCAAACCTGATGATAATAGGCCTGCTTGATACTTCCATTATGTATTGGGTAGGAAGAGTATGATTATGCCTTGGGTTGATTAGCAGGACCTAAGATATCTGGTTCAACAAATACAAGAAATCATTGGAGAATGATTGAATAGATTCTAAAAACCTATAATTATCCGATCTGAGCCTGCTTTCAACCCTTCCAAAAACCGATCTGAGCCCGCTTTCAACCCGTCCAAAAACCGATCTGAACCCGCCTTCAGCCTGTCCAAAAACCAAGCTGAGCCCAAAGTGGGAAGTCCGTCCAAAACCCGATCTGCGCCCAACATGGGAAGCCCGCACGGGGCCAGACCAAAGCCCAGTGCCCTAAACCGACGGGGGCCCGTCGGTTAGCCCACTCCGGGCCAGACTTGCAAACACAGTCTGGCCCTGTCCCGGACCACAGTGTCTTTGCTACTAGGGATCTAGCCGATCTCTGGTCTTTTTTTACACATACATGTACTGCCTTGGAAATATTATAGATGCGAAAATTTATATTAACGCAATAATGGCAGCTCGGGAAAGCACGCGTGAGGTATATCTGGCAATAATGCACGAGCCGAAGGCAAGTGCATTATTAGACAGATATACCTCACAAGTGCTTTCCCGAGCAGCCATTAACACAGAGGCAAATATCAGAGTCAGCCAATGTCGCCAATACTACTCTCATACAAGGGTCAGGCACTGCTGGACTATAATAGATGGATCAAGGGCCATTGTAGTGAGGGTCAGGCTAGGCTGGACATTCAATAACAGGCTGGACTTTGGCAAACTTGCTTGAAAGTCTGGCCATGCTGGGTCCTCATGCCACAGTCTGACAATGCTGGACTCTTCCACTATTTCTTCAAATATATGAGAATTTAACATATTAGGTCTACCTTTTTCAATTGTCCATTTTGTCTTGCGGATCGACAGGCAGACTCGCCGAGCGCCATGGCCCGTGCTTCTCCCAGCGGTACCAAATATGTAGTGAATAACATCCAAATGTAGCAAAATTAGACAATGACAGGGTTAATCCTTCAATCTGGTATATGCCTAGAGCTCCTTCTTGATGTTCCCGTGCAGAAATAGCCTTCTAATTGCGGAAATTTCTTATATTTTGACATTTTGCGATCGATACCAACCCGGTTGTATTTGTAAACAGTGGGACGCGTCCGATCACGTGATCGACTGACCTAGTTTCCGCGGTGGCTTCGATCAGCTGATCGTCCTCTGCCCGTCCCAAATACAACTCTAACCGGGCTGGCACCCTTCACAAAATGTCGAATTATGAGGATTTTACGCAATTAAAAGGCTATTTCTACACGGGAACATCAAGAAGGATATGTATACATGTACTGGATTGAAGGAATAAGCGTGACATGCTCTAATTTCGCCACATTTGGATGTTATTCACCACGTATTTGGTACCGCTGGGAGAATCATGGCGATCAGGTAAGTTAGTATTGGCACCCTACCAGTCGGCTCTGTGGCCGATGAGGTTAGGCGCTGGCTTTTGGCCTCAGCGGCCGGGGTTCGCATCCCGGACGATTCTCTCAAATTTCGTAGCCAAAATGGCTATGCCTATCTTTCATTACCTTGTTAACATATATAGAAGCGTCTTGGTGTAAAAAATAAATTCTAAGCGTGCGTATATCCTGAGATAACCGAACGGCAAATATCCACTCTCGGCACGGGAAACGCCAGAATCGTGGTATAAAGCATACTAGTACCCGCAAGTGACTGGCTGTTATCAAAACCAGAAACCCCAGACTCTTTGTCAAAAGTGTACAAAACCTTTTTTTTAAAGAACAAACAGTACATGCAGTCATTTCACCTTCGGAGGCCCATCTACAGAGCAATAGGGCCATTCATTAATCAACACATGTATATGAGAACTGACCAAACCTTCAGCGGCACATGTAACAGTCAAATGTTTATTTTAAAACTTAGATAAGTGGACGCTTTTGAAATACCATGCCTCAGATCAATTGGTTTGTATGACAAGGTAATAACCACCTATTGAACCTGAAGTTAAACTCAGATGTTTTCAATGTTGTATGACACGTACATCATGAAGTTCTGAGGGTGTTTTTATACATGACGTCACAATGTCATGGTGATGTCCAAAGTAGCTTGTACTAGACCATTCTGCCCTGTCTGCCCCCGATATGCCTACTACTATACGAGTTTACCCCATATAGGGGATATACAAGGCTACGTAGGCTGGTGGCATGCAATAAACCCATCTAACATTAGTAGTGCATGGATAACAACAAAATGGATACCCGTACCATGCACGTGTATATGCCAATATACATTGAATAAGTGCTGTTTGTAACCCTTTGGACACCGCATTATACCTTACGGCTTCATGACCATTTGTAGGTATGATGCACAAATGCAGCGTTAGCGACTACCCAAGGCCTAAAAAAATAAAAGGTGTGTTTCAGGTTACATGGTCTGATAATCTAGGGTAGGAAGGTCGGACTTTTTTAATTTAGATTTTTTTTTTTTGATACTTTGGCATGAAAAGTACCCAGAAATCGACTCACGAAAATCAACCACCTCGACTCGTGAACTATCATATTGACCCTTGAATAGCCCCAAAATGACCTAAAATATAAATATTTTTTCAAAATTGCATAGAAATTTCTAGGGTCGGCCCCATTTAGCTAGGTAGGGTCGGGTAACCTGAAACACACCTTTTTTTTTTCATTTGGCCCAACGGACACTTGTACAATTGTGCATCATGTGGGCACTTCAGGAGTGTATCAAGTTCCTTCGGTCAGAACGACGCATGCAGGCAGCACTGAATAGCGAGTTACTCACGGGTGCTGCATAATTGCATCATGACGGCTTCATGTGCTTAAAGGGGTGGGGGTAGCTACATCAAAACAAAATCATGTAACGTCAAGAGGCCATGTGTATCACCTGGAATCTAAAAGTTGGAATTGACACAATGCGAGAGCACTGTAGAGCACTGCAATGCAATCACTTCTAACATGGTTGGTGAAAGAGCAATAGATGCTATAATCAGGGCTGGGCAGCTGTCGCAATGTCGCAAAAAATGTGCGACAGGGGTCTTGGAAAATGCGACAGGGACATTAGGGAAAGTCTGGGCTTTCTAAAGCTGAAAGAATTTTGTAAATATTCCAATTAGAAGCAAAGTTAGGACTATTTCAGTAGATTTTGCAGTGTTCCCAGTGCAATATTCCCTGAAGCGTAGCAGCCGAATTAGGGGGGGTTGGGGGCATGCCCTCCCCCCCCCCAAAGAAAATTTAGAATATCTAGACTTGAAATGGTGCATTCTGATGCATCTTAGCACAAAATATTTCAGGGCTCAGATCTTTATTATCCTGCCTCTATGACTGCTTTTTGGAGGGAAAGGTATTAGAAAATTTCGAAATTCTAGACTTGAAACAGTGCTGATTTTTGGAACAAAATATACTAATCTCGGGCCTTTATTCATTCTCTATGGTTGGGCCTGGAACCTTTTTTGGAGGGAAAGGTTTAGAAAATTTAGACTTGAATTGTTGCAATATGGGGGCTTCCATAAAATATGTATGCACAGTTTTCCAGAAATTGAACCCCCACCCCCTAAAGTTCTTGTACACATTAAAATAAAGGGTTAATGTACGCAAAGATTTACATACTTTATGGAAGCCCACTATGGTGCATGTTTGGATTTCCTTCTTCCTGTCTTTAATTTAACCTTTTGTGGGCAAGCATCAGCTATTTGTTGATGCCATTGGCGGTTAAGCGGCTACTATAGTTGGCTTAACTCTTTGGGTTTTGGCAAAATGTCCAAAAGTTATAGCACAGAATCTCTCCCCCATCACCAGCATATATTAATTTTTTGGTTGTCCCCAAAGGGTTAATATTTCAGGAGGAAGGGGGCAGAGCATGTCTGTCCACCACCTTAATCCACCACTGACTGACAACAGTATATGTACTAGGGGGGTTGAGGGCATGACCCCTAAGAAAAACAATAAGCCAAATGGTGCCATTTGATGTATTTTGCTCTTTTGGTCTCAAGAATCAGGACTTAGACTTTGGAATGGGGATCCTGTGTGGCAAAGAAGTTGCATTTCCTCAAATTTCTTGGAACATTGTCTCATGATCCCCTGAAAATATACCAATCTACAGATAGAATTACAAATTTCAAAATATGGACCAATCTAAGGGTATAGATTTTCAAATTTCCCCGGAGCAACATGCTCTAAAATGATCAGAATACATATCAGTTGACTAACAGGCAAAATTTCCAAATTTCCCTAGAACACCATGCGGACCAAGCCATCTGCATGTATCTAAAAGGTTCAAATTGCAAATCTTGGGGAGCAGTATGCTCCCAAACCCTTCAGAATATACCATTCTAAAAATATAAATCCAAAGTTTTCCTGGAGCAATATGCTGTCTAAAGTTTATAGGAAATACCAATCTAAAAGTAGAATTTCAAAATTTTCCTGAAGCAATGTGCCACCAAATTCTCAGAATGCACCATTCTAAACTTATTTCCAAGAGGAATGTCCCCAAGACAGAATGCACACATCTAAGGGTAGAATTTAGAGAATTCCTATTAGTAATGTAGGCCTACCCTGAAACCCCTCAGGGGGGCCTTACATAAAGCTTGGGAATTATTCTCAAGTGGGACTTGAGACCAATTGCATTACAATTACACCCATATCCCCCCTTAGGCTCCATTTTTGGGTAATTTTTGGGTATAGAAGAAAAGGGTATCCAACCACCCTGAATGATCTAAAACATAAACTCTAGCATGTAGGTACGGTAGGAGCTTAAAAGGCAGTTAATGTGGTAAACCGTTTTCATTATATCCAGTGACAATCATTTCTGCACTTTGAGAAATATATTTTCAAGTTGAGAAATATTTCTGGGGAACCCCCCCAAACTATGACGTCATCAAAGGAATCTCCCTAGCAACGGTCACGTGACCTCATTATCTAAGGGTAAATTTCCTTAAATTTCCAAAAATTTTAGGAATATTTCTTTATGGTTGGGGGACTTTTTTATACCCTTTATGCAATGCCAAAGTAAGGGTACCGCCAAAATTATTCCTAACACCATAAGTTGGGGTCAATATTTGTCTCTGCTTATGTAAGGCCCCCCAGAGCACACCAAACTAAAGACAGAAATATAAAATTCTCCTTTATTTCTCACCCAAAATCCACCCCAAGGAGATGTTTTTTGTGGGTTCTTTTGGTTTTTTTGGTGTTTTTTATTGGGGGGGGGGGGTGTACCCTGCCATACAGATATCTAGTTGATATGTGCCCGCCTGAAATACTTTGCTCCAAAGATTTCTAGGTTTGCTCCAGCATATCACAATATGCCCAGCCCTGCTATATAAAACTTTAAAAAGGAAACATTGTGTAATCTAAAGGAGAATGGTTATTTCTTTGGACTAACAGGTAATCAAAGCGTGGATAAGCGTGGAGTATATGGTAATGAAGGTAACTGTGACTGCTGTATCGGCGCATATATAGCAATGGCATGTTCCTCCAGGGGGTACGGAGAGCGGCATGAAGCATACATTACCGAGACCTCCTGAACACACGGGGACCCCGTGTTCCCCTCTGGGCTGCCCCGTGTACCCCATGCGTCCCCCAGGGTGAACCCCACAGGGGAGAGAGAGGCCCTTTTTGTAGACTATTGATACAACGGTGGATACATCGCTGACCTCCCACCCACCCTTCTCTGTCTGTCTCACTCTGTCTGTCTCGGTCTGTCTCAGTCTCTGTCTGTCTCACTCTGTGTTCCTCTATCTGTGTGTTTCTTTATATGTGCCTCTGCTTGCTTGACCATCTCTATATCTGTGTCTGTACAGTATATCTTTCTTCACTTCAGCCCCTCAAGTGAAGCCAAAAGAACTGTATACATGTACACATACAGTGTTCAATAGAATGGTTCATCTATTAACACATAGAAGCTAGTTCACTTTGCTTAGTGTATATAGTATGCAGTATTTGGCCTTAGTACTGTGCCTGCGTGTGAGCCCAATTTCTATACTACTGTCTACACGTGGGATTAATTTACAAAAGTAATCCACTGTATGAACTGTCTGTATATACGTGTATACTATGCCTTTACAATTTGTGCAGGCGTTTCCCTTTAAGGGCCGCACACGGCAATATGCATGATTCATTAATGCATCACTGGCGAGTTACTCACCAGGGTTTGCAGTCTATTGGTTGATCCATTCCTGAAGGGTTGACATAATGCATGAATACAGCCCTGACTAGTACAGACTTGCCAGAGCCGCTATCATGCATCATGGTCGTAGCTTATAAAAGCGCTATGCTGCCCTTAAATGTTTAACTTTGGTTAATCAAACAGTCAACCTTTAAGAATTAGCTGGCTCAAGCATAAAACCTATTCACATTGTCTAAGACATACAGATGCTTCAAGTTTACGTGCAATTCAGGTCACACGCAGGGTTAAGGAAGTACTCATTGTTTAAGAACATGGGGTGGTGTCACGCCACAAAACCCCTTATTGTACCTTTATCAATTGTATTACGTCATATTACGTCATATTACGTCATAGTTATGATTTATGATTATTAATATTCATATTTATTATTATTTGTAATTCGCACAATACTTTATACATATTTTCAATCCATATGTCCATCAAAGTACACCTAGACGTCAGACATACCTATTTCTCATTCAGCCAAGCCAAACTCTCCCCCATGCATAATTAATCCATAGATCACAAGCGGACCCTTATCCCCCTGTACAAAGGTAACGGTCGGCCCCTCCAGACGCTGAGGCACCGACCGCACACCTACACACAAACAAGTGAACTATATGTTGACCCCAAGGATTAACTGTCAACACATAAACAATGCTATAACCTGGACACCCTTAATCAGTATGGCACCGCCAGGCCACTTGAGCTGGCTGGAGACCACCTGGAGGTGGGCGACAAAGCCCCCACGTGTGCATGCTACCTATTATGTAATCTATTACCCATAGGACACTGGACCCCGGCTTCCCCACCCGCGGTCCAGCGCACGCCACATGTTAAAGCCATGAATATATAATTACCCAATCAAATGTCAAATGTATATTATCCAATGAAAACCACTGTTACATCTACTTCCGGTCACATGGGCTCCTCCTCTACCTGCCGGGCACCTGTACATAAGCCCAGGTCAGCTAGAGGGAAATCAGAAACCATCTCAGTAACCACCGACTTACCATCTATACTGAGCCCTAGTGACTGGTACTCTGATATTAATATTATTATTAATAAAAGATACCAAGTACCGAAACTGACGTCTCATCTCTCATCTTTAAGCCCCTCATTGATGTGGAAGGGATTTTCCCAGCCACAGCGGGGCACTGTGGATTTTCGCAAGAGGACGCTGACATTTTTCTACCCCTTAGAAAAAGGGGTAAATATTTTAGTCTCCCCCTCTAGACCAATCAAATTAGTGCGAGGTTCGCCGGCCTACACTGAAATCCCAGGGCCTCTAAAAACTCATCGCCTGTGAAGAGTTTGAGGGTCATCAGCCACCAGATGAGTCAACTATTCAAAGCGGAGTAGTCAGCATTATCATAGTGATGAACCAATCTAATCCACATCGAAGACCCAAACTCATGAGGGGCAGACCTCATCAGAGTGCATGTACAGGTTCTGGGGGCCCACTCTCACATTTATGCATACTATGTGCGTACATCACCCTAAAGTTGATATTTCTGGCAAAAAAAACTTGCCACTTTTTCCCCAAAGTGGCCCATAATTAGCCCCTATTGGGGCCCAGTTGGACCCGCCAAAGTGACCCAAAAAGGACCTCCTTCCTGCTACTCTGTGTGTCATGGTTACTATAGAACATATAGAGAGTGACCCCCCTTGGGTACAGGTGTACTAGACCCAGTTCACCAGGCCTCCAACCACTCCACACTACACACAGACCCACAAAGAGCAGTGGTAAGTACATGTCCAATATCTGTTTAAATACTCCAACCCCAACCATGGTTTATGGGCATCTCTCTGACATATTGGGGCTAAAGAAATCTGATGGGGATAGGCATACATATATGTACATGTGTACACCTGTTTTAGTAAGATAGACCTAAAGCCCAGTGCTACTATAGAAGGTATGTGGAGAGCACTCCTGGCCAAGGTATATAATTAGCCCCCTCCCCTCCCCTGACTGTATAGTACTACTAGACCTGTGGTGGTGGGTAGTGTGTGACCACAGGAGGCACACTGTGATATGCTTGCAGACAGGCAGAGACACTGGAGGATAGGTAAGGATACAGGGATACAGGGAGGGAGAAGAACAGGCAGGGAGACCAGAGACACAGGCAAGTATATGAAGGGATGCATCAGGTAAGCACCATGGAAGTAGGAAGGTAGCAGGTGGTGTGAGGGTGGTAGGTAGGCATGAGTATAGTGGAGTGAGGGTGGGTTCTGTATAGTTCACAGTCCTCCCAGGTGTCCTACTACATTGTACCTATCCTGTGTGTGTGTGTGTGTCTCTTTCTCTGTCACTCTGTGTCTGTCAGTATATCTACGTCTAAGGGAGTAATAGAGAGAGAGAGGGAGTGAAGGAAGGAAGGAAGGAAGGAGGGAAAGAAGGAAGGAAGGAAGGAAGGAAAGGAAAGGAAAGAAGGAGAAAAGGAGTGAGTGAGGGAATGAAGGAAGGAAGGAGGGGAGGGAGGGAGGGAGGGAGAGAGAAGGAGGGAGGGAGGGAGGGAGGGAGGGAAAAGGAGGGAAGAAGGGAGGCAGAGAATGAGGGAGGGAAGGAGGGTGGGAAGGAAGGAAGGAAGGAAGGAAGGAAGGAAAGAAGGAAGGAAGGAAGGAAGAAGGGAGGCAGAGAGGGAGGAAGGAAGGAGGGAGGGAGGGAGAGAGGGAGGGAGGGAAAGAAGGAAGGAAGGAGGGAGGGAAGGAAGGAGCGAATGAGGGAGGGAAGGGGGTGGGAGGGGATAGGGAGGGAGAGAGGGAGGGAGGAAGAGGGAGGGAGGGAGGGAGGGAAAGAGGGAGGGAGGGAGAGAGGGCAGGAGGGAGGGAGAAAAGGAGGGAGGAAGGGAGGGAGGGAAGGAAGAGAGGGATGGAGGGAATTAATATTATGGCATCATATAATAATAATTGAAAACTATACTATGCCCAAAACTATACAACTGCATACTGGCTAGGAGGGAGGGAGGGAGGGAGGGAGAGAGAGAGAGAGAGAGAGAGAAAGAGAGAGAGAGAGAGAGGGAGAGAGGGAGGGAAGGAGGGAGGGAGAGAGGGAGGGAAGGAAGTAAGGAAGGGAGGGAGGGAGGAAGAAGGGAAGAAGGGAGGGAGGGAAGGAGGGAAGGAGGGAATGAGGGAGGAAGGAAAGAAGGAAGGAAGGAAGGAAGGAGGGAATGGCCTTGGGAGGCTGGGAGGAAGGGTGGGAGGGAGTGAGGGAGGGAGTGAGGGAAGGAAGGAAGGAAAGAGGAAGGGAGGGAGGGAGGGAGGGAGGGAGGGAGGGAGGGAGGAAGGAAGGAAATTAATCATTAGCTAATTAAGCTTTACAATACAAATACCATACTTTGGTAATGCAGTAAGTATATTTCAACTGATTTATTGTCTCACCTGTTAATATGCGTACATAATATTGATATGCACCTTCTTCACTTGTCACAGGTGAGACTCAGTCATCTGCCTTGCCGCAAGCCGCCAGGACCCGACCCCTAGCTGCCAGGACAAGGCCCAAGCCACCAGGGGCCTAAAGTGATGCAACCAAGAAATATCCCCAAAATGATGACTACCACCCCCCACCCCCCTCCCTGAATAAAATAAAAATACCCCAAAGTACTCAAATTGATGATAAGAACTCATCGTTTTGATGAGTTAATAATTAGAACCTCATCATAATGATGAGGTAAACTCATCGCTTAATGTACCAAAAATGATGATGTTGAACTCATCTTTTTCACAATTTGATGATGAAAACTCATCAAATGATGAGGCAAACTCATCGCTCAATGTAGCAAAATCGATGATGCTGAACTCATCATTTTGATACCAACCTCATCAAATGATGAGGGCAAACTACTCACGTGGGTAATAACCATTTGATGAGGCAAAACTCATCATTGCGGAGGAGTTTCCGAGTAGTTTGAAGTCACCTGGGGATTTCAGTGTAGGGCATACCAAGCCCAATCCAAAAGGGTTAGCTTGATATAATATTATGCCCTAGGCTTGCACACGGGCTTCCCCCATCCCCTCCCATAGCCCATCCCCCAGTTGTTAAAAAATGACCGCTCCCTAAGGTATACAGAGAAAAGAAACTGCGTCAAAAGGGAGTCTCCAGAATGACTCCCCTCTCTATGTGAGGGAGTCCAGGTCGCCTAAGGGAGCCTAAGTGACTCTCTGGCTGACTCCCTTAGGTCAGCAAGAGAGTCACCTAGGCCGCCTTTGGCGAAATGGACTCCCCTAAACAGGGGAGTCATTTTAGAGGCAACCTGGATTCCCTTTTGACGCAGTTTCTTCTCTCTGTGTGGTTCGCAGCGACCCATACCTGGGGTGAAATGCACACCACAGTACCCACACCGGCCTGACACATTCCACATATTGAACTAGCCTTCTTCTGTTTAATGAATTGAAAGGCCAATTCTGTTCTTTGATGTGGGGTCAAATTATGTCTTAATGGATACATGCCTTTTTCTTATTCTGAAGGTTTCTGTATTCTGTTATGAGGAAACCACATTTTCCAAAGGGAAGACAACTCAGTTATATTGTGTTTCTTTTAAAATCGCTGAAAGGCAGAGATGATAGCATTAATAAGACACATTATTCTCTCTTAATGTTTTTGTGCCTTTTGTTCCCTAAAATCTTAGGTACGAATATAAAGAACGAGATATTTCTATAACGTTTTCCTCTTGAACATAGGTTCCTGCATTTAGTAAATTACATATTTATTTGATAGACGAAGCAAGAATACGTATGACATTTGCTAAAACTAGTTCAGAATTGAGAGACTAATATTGAATTATATTGGCACCCCATACTCAAGGCAATCTCCCAACCCCACGAGCCAAATTGGATGAAGATCAAGATTCGTGGGTGGGGTCCGATTTGAGCCAACTCCGCGAACACTCTGATAGCGATCAAAGATGTCCAGTGAAGGAAAGTTAAGAATTTCCGTCTGGCAAGTTGCCAATTAGGTAGCACTGGTTGTTATTTTATAGATGTAATGTTGATTGGGCATTGACCTGGTGATGTAAAATGTCAAGGTTGTGGTCGTGGTTAGGCTGGCGTTAAAGTTGTCTTTTTAATGGTGCTTTGATGTTAATAAGGTGGGTAGACCTCATAGTGTAGAAGTAATTAGATTCCGTCAGGATTTTCCCCATGAGGCCCATATTATAAGTAGTTTCAAATGGTGTAAAGAAAAAATCTCTGGCTTTGAGTTTGGAGTGATCTGTAATAGGATCATATGGTGATAGTAAATATGTGCATGAAATAGCATCTTAAAGTAATTAATTTTCCCTATTGTTCTCTCAGGATATAGTCTATATTCCTTTACACCCAGAAACAATATTTTGAACATATGGTCCCCTGCATATTTTAAAGGTTTTTGGTGTTTGAAATAAAGAAATAAAGAAATTATAAATGGAGCACACAGTCTTGATGTCGTACAGGTATAGCTTACTACCTACTACCAGAACCCCAGTAGAGTGGGGTAAAGCATTAGACTCACATGCTGCCATGAGAGACTGCCAGGTAAAACCCTGAAGCCCCGATCTCCGAGATACTGTCAGGAAACCTGTAGTTTTCTGCCAAACAATTCAGAAACTATTGTGGATGACACTTTAAAGTGAGACCCTGCATTATGTCATAGGTTTACAGTATCATTTATGAAGATGAGTCATTGTAAACCCATGAAATAAACCCTTGTGAGGTCAGATGATCACCCTTAGGCTGTGATGAACATCTTGTGCAGACAGACCAAGGGTTACTTCATGGGGTTATTGGGAACAGCATTCCCATAGATTTAACATAGAGGGTCATTTCTACCATGAATTAAAACATCTCTCATTGGTTGCTAGTTACATATCTTCTGCTTGTGACAGGAGGTATCCATCCATGGAACTCCTCAAGGCCTTTGTTGCCGTCACCTTTGTGCATTGACTGGCGGAGTGAATGCAGATATACCGCTAAACCTGGATGCTGCAACATCATCAATGTAGGCCTATCATAATGAATACTTGGGGTTAACCTCAGCCCAAGGCAGAGACATAATGTTTGTTCTTATCTGAAATCCTATCAATGAAACCATAAGATTCCATGTTCATTTAAATCATGGTGGAGGGCTAAGACAAGATATAATGACATAATTGCAAAACATAACGATGATAGTGGCCAAGGTGTGTGTGTGGGGGGATTGGGGGATTCTGAAAATAGTCCAAAAAAGGTGAGGTCATTTGTGAATTGTATTCCCATATGTAAAAATAATAATGATAGAGTGCCCATGAGTGCACTGGCCAGTCTAGCGAGGTTATTTTTTTACAGAGACTCAAGTCTTTGTGGGTTATCCTCTACATAGCACACTCCTACAGAAGCAAAACATGCCCTAATGGACTAGACACAACACAAAGCACCCATTTAGGACTTTAAATCACAATAATATTCCATCTAGAAGCGGAGATATAGCGAAAACCATCTTCATGACCTTTGACCTAGATAAGTAGGTCAAGGTCAAATGAAACATTTTTATGCATTTCTCATATCAGGGGTCATATACAGAGTTGTTTTAGTGGCTATTGGCTGAATCTAATTGAGTTATATTTTTACCATTTTTAAAGAATTTTTGGCTAAATTTCAAATTTTCTTTTTAGAAATCATCAATTTTCGATAACTTCGCGCACTTTTGGGTTGGAAAAGCCCTTCAAACCTTTTGGTACCCTTCATACAGAAAATGGCCTATAGCTCCTGGACCAGTAGGTTTTCCATCACATAATGAATCTATGTGTCATTTAAACCGAGGGAGGAGCAGAAATGTGTCTTTATTTTTTTAAGGCCTCTAGCCAGAAAGCACTTTCTCTTTTGATCCCTACAATCTTAGGTACGATATAAAAAACGAGATATTTCTATAACGTTTTCTGCTTGAACATAGTTTCCATTATAATATCTGTGATATGCACTTTTTGTATACCCTAATACATTTAGGACATCGAAATTCTTCTTTCATAAGTTGGGACATAACTTTATTCCCTGAGCTTATACAGCACCTTTCTTGTCTTTGCATCTTAGTTAATGCTAGTACCACCAATGCACCATTTATCACTTATCTACATTTATTTCTATCTCTCCGGGAGATTCCTCCTTCAGAGTACCTCACTGCCTTGATATCTTTCTTTAGCGCTATATCTATATCCCTAATAACTGTCCCAACATCCAACAAATGAATGACTTCTTAAGAGGAGATTTCTGCATCTCATTCCGATTAGTTTTTATACTGAAAGAGGGTGTGTCCTGGGGTGTGGCATTTACACACAATAGAATTGGTTGTATTTCAGGTTCATAGTCTCACCTAGAAAAAAAACACCCCCCTAAGGTATCCTACCTGGACTGAATCTTTATGTCCACATTCCAGAGCCACCAACAAACGACTCTAATTGCGCAATACATTTTAAAACAAACTAAAGGGTGAAAAAGAAGACAATATGTAGGCTATATACATTTTCTGAACTTTAGACTGATACAAAGATTTTTCTTCATTGGGGGTTAAACACAGAAAACCAGACACAGTCGGGTACTTTATAGCTGGATGTTTTCTTGATGATGTACAAGTTTAAAAAAAGCAGAGCTGTTTGTATTGTGTTGAATAGATATCGACGTTTCGCGTTAATTCATAACTCTTCTTCAGGAAGATTTTTCTTTTTCTTGTCACCTCCCACATTCCTTACTGTGATGCATTGGCTTTTGCATTGATATGTGGTATGGTACTGGCACTCTTGTTATTCCTAATGCCTAGATATCAGGTATACACAAAGTCGCATGTCATCATTCTACAGAGTCCAAAGGATGGGTAGATGCATGGCATTTTTTTCTATTCTTATTGCATACACGAGCAGATGGGACGCTTGTTTCAATGTATCCGAGCACGTGCAAATGGAACTCATGACATCTAGGTGTTGTACATGCTACCTCTATAAGGCTATACATGGAAGCAGACTGATTGAAAAGTTAGTTTTCTAGTACATACATGGCAGGTTTTAGAAGAACATGTATCATCTACTGACATGTTGTCATGGTAGACAACCAGATCAAGGTATGTATTGCTGGAGCATGGCCTGAGACATGGGTCAGTGCATGAAGGGATTCAGGCATCATTTATGAGCAGCCACGCAGAAAGCATGTTCTAAACGGAGCGTGCAGACCATCATTTATCCATGGTTGCTCACATTCGTAAATTTGTATTTTTCTTGTTTAAACAAAGAAGGATTAAAAAATTGTTTGTTTGAAGAATTAAATAGGGACAACAGCGTTCTTCTGACCGAACGGGACACTTGTATTTTCCTTTGGCAGTGCACTTTTCCTTAGGGCTGGAATCCCCTGCCCTCTGCCCCGAGCCCCTACACTGTCCGACTTGAGGCAGCTTTATAGATTATTATATGCCCGCATGTAGGATCCATTTCTATATACTACTGGCTATAGTTTAACGGTGGTCATGGGCAGTGTCAATCCCTTGGCGTTACTCTTTTCATTTGAAACGGTTGGTTTACATAATGGAGGTTGGCATTCAAGTCTAAGCCCTACATCAAGTGCATGGTCACAAACACATTGCAACAGGTTGGTATCCTCCACTGCGTGCATGCAGTCATAACAACACTGATATTCCTAGGCTCCCTATACGACCAATCTCTCAGTCAGTAGTACCTAACCTATTAAGTTATTTTTTGGCTCCCTATACGACCAACCTAGGTAAGTTAATATTGGCATGTTGGTCAGTACTGACCAACCCACCTTAGTCTTTTAATTTCTAGGGGAGCCACTGAGTGGTCATCATAGTATCTTACAGCTGGCAACAACTAGTGGATTACAAATACAACACACCAATGATGAACCTAGGTTAGCCACTACTGACTGACCCCTTAGTCATTTCTTAATATAGTTTTGTCATTGTGACTAACACACATATGACGAACCTAGGTTAATCAGTACTGACTAACCCTTTCAACCTATGGATTTTCAGTGAACCTGAGCAGCCAAATTGGTGTTGGCGTACTCCATTATGTGAAACTAGACGTTTTTGTTCAGCCACAACATTATGATTCCATGGATGTAGTTCCATGTGAAGAACAAATAAGATCTGAGATAAATATGCAATCTTCCCATTTATTGAAGCATTTGGATTGGACTTGGTTATGTGAAAATCTTTGAAAATGAATATATTTAACAGTATTGTTAGGAGAAAACAACAACTGAAAACTGGATATTGTAGTGAGGCACATTATTCTTTCTACCTGTACCATTGCAATCCTACCACATCCAGACACTTAGCATAAGTTCTACTTTTTTTTAAAGAACTGTTGAGAACCTTTTGTTGAGGGTGAAACTCAAACTGCCAGCCCCAAGGACAAAATTGGATCAAGTTCGTTGGGTGGGGTCTGATTTGAGCCAACTACTGGAACACTCTGATAGCGATCAAAGATATCTATCCAATGAAACCTAACCATTTGAGGACGGCTTGTTGCCCCAGGGAAACATTTGTCGCCGAGATGCATCAATGCAGTCCTGGCAAATAACTCTCCGACTCTGCATTGGTGCATCATTCTAATCCTTCAGGGTCTGCATGATGCACTAGAAAATTGCCCCTGCAATGCCTGCATTCATGCATCATGATGAAAAAGGTATGGTGCATTAAATCCTTTTGCGACAATTAAAGGGTTCAGATTAAGGATTTCCGTGTGTCAGCTTGTCAGTTAGCTAGCTCCTTTGTGATAGTGTAGATATAATGTTAATTGGGCATTGACTTTGTCTGAGTTCAGCTGATTCTAAATGTCATGGTTTTATTTGTGGTTGGGTACAGTGGCAAGGATTCTTTTTATAGGCCTTTGATCTTATATAATAAGCCTCTATAAGTGGCTTCTTCTGGTTAGAGAAGGATGGGGAAGTGTTCTGCCTTCATTGTCTGTGGATGTTTACTGGGTGATTTAATTTCATCTTCTTTATAGTGTAGAGTCACTCTGCATTAAACCACTTGTGACTTTATATATAAATCTTTTTTTCCTCCTATTCAATCTTATACACAACCTTGGGAGAAAATAGACCACTGTCTGGGATATGGCACTAAATTATGTATAGTAGCTCTTTAGTTTATGTCAGTTTGATTAGGAATCTAATTGATTTCTCCGAAATTGTATCTAGTTTTATAGATAAGTATTTAATACTGTTTTTAAATGATCAAATTATACCTTGTATAAATACATGTATAAACATTAATGATTACTGTTACTAGACTGGTCATGATTACTGATAAGTTTAAACTTACTAATTAAAAAATTGTCTATTGTTTCGTATGTACCTATGCTAGTCTATGTAGGTTGCAACTGTACCGAGTAACCTCCGTGGTTTTGAAAATAGAAAAGTAATAATTGTGACAAAACGTGGGAAAACATGACATTTGGGGAAAACACCTTTATTTAAGTTCATATCTTCAGCTACAATTTGATGCTTCAAGCATCAAAATATTTGAAATAGTTGCTGAGAAATAACATCTTAAACATGGGATGGTAGGGACATGTAGGAATTCAGAATAGACTGCAATGCGATCACACATCATTCTTTTTTCAAATAATCCATATAAATCATAATTATTAGAAATTAAACCAATAAATGCACATTATTGTACATAGATTTGGATCTGGTAGGAATATTGGCATTCTGTTTTCAGTTCTGAAATCCTCGTGGATGGGGCGATTGGATAGGGATAATTTTAATTCCAAAAGAATGAATTGATGGTTGCCAAGGCAACCAAATGTCAACAAATGGGCTAAAAATGGCTAAAAACGTTCTTTTTACATTCCAAATAAGACCGATTTAGAATGAAAATAGAGTTTTGATAATAGGTTCAAAATATTCCTCGGGAAAAGTTAGTCGGACGTCATTTTCTCTTAATTATTCACATTTTTAGCTATATCTCCTGAAATATCATGTTTAGAGCATTAAAATTTTATGGCTACCCTGCAAACAAGATCTCGGGCAGAACTCGTGCGGTTCTTGAGTCACAACTCGGGATCCCTGGGAGAATTGTGCACATATCTGGCACGAGAATATGTGAACAGCTTTTGACTGTGTCATATTCTGTGGAATTCCACGTTATTTATATCAAACAGAACTTGGGAATTGAACGTTCGCAACTGAGTAGAATCCGGGTAGGTCACAATGGCACAAGAAAGGCACGAGATATTCCCAAGAATTGTGCACATGTCCTTAGTACAATCAGAACTTGGGAATTGAACGTTCGCAACTGGGTAGAATCCGGGTAGGTCACAGTGACACAAGAAAGGCACGGGAATTGAACGTTCGCAACTGGGTAGAATTCTACCCAGTTGCGAACGTTCAATTTCCAAGTTCTGATTGTAATAAGGATATGTTCACAATTCTTGGGAATATCTCGTGCCTTTCTTGTGTCATTGTGACCTACCCAGATTCTACCCAGTTGCGAACGTTCAATTCCCGTACCTTTCTTGTGTCATTGTGACGTACCCGGATTCTACCCAGTTGCGAACGTTCAATTCCCAAGTTCTGTTTGGAGGGTATTCCCCCTAATGTTACGATTTCTCAGATTTCGTCACGTATACTTTTAAGATAATCTTGAGGCCAACACTCTTTGAAGATACATTATTTCGTCATTCTTATTTTCATTTACCACTAGAGACCTACACCTATTCACCACCTGAATAAAATTACCCTTTTTCAAACTACTGACACAAAAGATTCCTTTGAGGAGTATGCTGCGTTTCCCATTCATCGTAGATAGTTCAAACTGTATAGATACAGCTTTTAATATTGAATTTAAACAGAAGGCTACACAGATCCTGTTCCATACACCCTCAGAAAAGTGAGAGTCATTGTCGCTAAAACCACCCTCACCTGATGGGCACTGCGTGACCCTCAGGTGAGGGTAGTTTTAGCGACAATGACTCTCACTTTTCTGTGTGTGTAGAGTGTGTTGACAGGTAGACTAGAAGCAACCGATTTACTATATGCTCAAGAGAATCGGCTACGCTGCATCTAAAACTATTCTATTTAGAATAAGCTGAAATTCCATTCAAAAGAAAAGCTGAGCAGTCAAGCAGAAAGGAGTATCTGTGTACTATCCAGCACAACATCCTTTCTGTATGGAGGTCCACAACTGTACCTGGTGTCACCTTCATCAAAAGTACTCCCTTTTACTCTAAGTTATTTCTATTTCTGATGTTCATATTTAACATTAATATTCTCCTCCCTTTGCTTGTAGAATGCTTAGAACTACGCTTTATCCTCTTTTTACCAAAGTGTTCCTGTCCGGAAAGCATTTCTCGTTTGATCCCAAAATCCTGTGTATGAAAACAAAGGAAGAGGTTCTCCTTTTGAATACGGATTGCACTATTCGTTTTGATGAGATATGCATAAGCCCACATAGATATGACACCCACATATTTCTTTGCAAAGTCAAGACTTTACTTTCCTTCTTGATGTTATACAGAACTTGTCCTCACATCTTCGTCAGAGATATAGAGTTGCTTCCCAACACTAAGCCTACCCAGTGTCACTTATCTTTACAGATTTCTGTTCTTTTCCAAGAGGCTCCTTTTACATAGAACTTCAGCACCCTTATTATCTAAGCGATATAGGGCCCTAAACCAAGAAGGAATGGTCTATGATAGGATGCATTGCTTGCATCTGTCTGAGATACATTTTTAGACATTTTCTGTACACTCTAAGAACAGTGTGTTACGTTTACACACTTATCAACACACTTGTCTGTAGCCACTTTTAACACACATTTTGGTGTAACACACTACACACTACATGCTCGTTGCCAAAGGTGTGTTGATCGTAAAGGTGTGTTGCAAATATGTGTGTGTAAATCCCTATGCATGTTCCCGCAACACACTGTTCTTAGAGTGTAGTGTTCTTTCACTATCTCAAGTTTAATTTTACTTGGTATATTTTGAAGGATACACAATGTAAATTAGGAAAATTTGAATATATAATGAACTGTAGTGTTTTGTACTCATGGGTATTCATTACCCAAAATGCTGAAACCACATCGACAGAAATTGAGAAATTAAATGTTATAAATTGCTTGCTCAACATCTAGATCAAACTTTTAAACAAATTGAAAACTGCATGTTAGACTCATATTCGTATAATATATATTGGTGGAACGCATCCTCTTCTTAATGTGAGGGGATATAGCAGACTTCACAAATTATGCAGCCTAAAGTACGGTTCTGATCTGCACTGGTATCAACCCTTCAAGGATAGCACTGTTCTCAAATGCACTATGCCACAATGCCTCAGGTTTTTATATTAGCATGATGCAATTATGTATCAATGCTGCATTGATGCATCATACTGTTTCTATGGGATTGATATAACCATTGGGCCAATGCAACTGTGGTGCATAATGATGGCATGCACATCAAGGCATCATGTAGTCCTTAGAGGGTTAGCTGAGGCTATGTATAGAAGGCGGGGATGAATAAGGCAGGTAACAGGATAGCAGCATCTCTGGGCCAAAGATGGAGGGATGCATTTCACATGAAACACAGACTTTCTTTGTGTCCTCTGTATTGGGTGTATGTGTGTGTGTGTGTGGGTAGGGGGTGGGTGGAGGGAGAGGGGGTAGGGGGAGGGGAGGTAGAGGTAGGGTGCAGGAAAGGGTTGGTGCGAGTCACAGGTAATCCACAGCTGCACATATATGCATATCACTCTCTTCAATACTACATGGGACACCAGGAGGGTGTTGGAATGGAATTTTTAACCTGTAAATGCATCATCCACTTTGCACAGAGCTTTCATCTATCCATGTGATGTAGTCTATTCAAATAGAATGTAGTATAGAAAATCTAATGCACTATTTGAGTGGTTGTTCATTCACACATGGTAGCTCACGAATGTTATAAAGGAGAGGTAACATTTCCATAAGTACTGTAGGAGGTTAGAATGGGATGATCAGCTGATGAGTGGATGAACAGGTCAGGGGTGCGGTGAGACACGTAGGGATAGAGGACTTTTATCGATATTGTACCTCACCAAATATATAAAAGAGTTTCTGTGACATAACATTTGCCCATTCCACAGGACACATATGCATTCTATAAATCATAAATACCCAGAGAGAATGAGCAACAGCTCATGCATGTATATATCATCATGGAACAGGAACATGATGGCTATTAGAGGGGATCGAGAAAGGCACCTGTGGTATAGTCTTTATCATGCATTCAGCTTGGCAGATGCCAGGTAAGGTAAAAGACACTTGAAACAGTTTCAGATCAAGTTGTGGCGGTGGATGAAGAGGGAGGGAGGTGTTGGAGCGCAGGTATCTGAGTAGGGGAGGGGGTAGGTGGTGGCTGGTTGCTCAGTTCTGCGGCAGATCAGGGTGGGGCAGGGGATGATGGGGGGACGTGGTAGAGGGGGAAGGGTGGGCGGCAGTTAACTCTATAACGGCCGCATATTGCTATAGTGCATTCTGCCCTTATATATTCTTAAATGCGGCTCTGGCGAATAACTATCATACAGGGTTGATACACTCCCCGAAGGGAAGAGTCTGCATAATGCACCGACAAAATGCTGATGAGTAACTCAGTGCCGCGTTGTTGCGACAGCATAATGGAAATCATGCCATCCTTAAAGGGTTAGGTGTGTGTGTGTGTGTGTGTGTGTGTGAGTGTGTGTGTGTGTGTGTGTAGGTGTGTGTGTGAGCTGCTCGGTACTGTACCTCGTGACCTGTACTGGGGATGAGCGGGTGCTGAGCAGGTGGGAGTCAATAGTCCCGTGTTTGTCTGGTAAGGTACACTCTACTACTGTTGCATGGGATGATGAGTGGTGATGTGTCTATTATAATTTTGTTATAGTTTAACCCTTTAAGAATGGCATATTGCATTAATGCATCATGTCCTTGGTCGTTATGGTGCTTGAATGCAGCCATGGCGAGTAACTCGCCAGTGCTGCTTTCAAGTATAATGCTGACCCTATGCAGGGTTAAGACAGTAGAACAGCAACTGTCATGTTGTGCAGAACCACACTGGCTACCATCTAGTGTTATTGCCATAGGTCATGATAAAGGTAAACAGTAAAACATGGATGAAATTACTCAGCATGTAAAGAAAAAAACTGATTTCCAACTGTTTCAACATGTCTTAAAGACCCACAATTTGCTGCCCCTCCACCACCAGTCAAGGTAGAGCCAGAACAAGTACTCTTGGTTTTATATAGGGCGTGTGGTGGTTTAAGCAGACTCACACAAAAAATAAGTTCCTAAAAAGTCCTTAAAAGGGAAATGCTAGTTACTGAAGAAATTATTCTATATATCGGTTGTTGCCATTAACTCTGGCTTATACTAGATCCACTACATTGATGGCATATGGATGTATATACCTTCAGTGATGCATCGTGATATTCTGTAAAATGAGTTCCGCTGTGCAGTAAAGTAGTAAATTTGTCGTATTAATAAGTAGTATACGATGTGGGACTTTCTGTCCGCGAACTGTTAGTGCAGACTGAAAGATATATAAAACTTAAACTCTTGTCATACAGGTAGAACAACATCAAGAAAGACTTCCCACATTTTGATTTTGACACCTCTGACGTGAGCAATACGCATAAATCTGCTACCAGAAATCAGACTACAAAAACAGGCGATTGATTGGCACCGTTTTCAGACAGGGACAGACCGAGTCAGTACATATGTCCCGGGATAGGCACTATATGCTATCCCCCCTAACCCGTCCCACTGCAGACAGGGGTAGTGAGGGGTGAAGGAGTTTACATAGATAGGACGCAGTGCATCATTCATAATGTAACGTGCGTGCACCACGGAGCCTGATGTAGGAGTACAGGGACTGGGCAGTGCAGACAGGGAGTGTTGGGAGGGGGGGGGGTGTAGGGAGTGCGTGGAAAGGGGGGGGGGGGGGTGGTATGGAAAGGGTTGGGGATGTAGATGTAGATATATGATGAGCTCTCTCCCCCTGTCTCTGCCTTTATCTCTGTCTCTGCCTTTACCTCTGCCTCTGTCTGTCTGTCTCTGCCTGTCTCGGTCTGTCTCTGTCTGTCTGTCTGGCTCTGTCTGTCTTTTTGTGTCTCCCTCCCTCACTATATCTGTTACCTTATCCCCTCCGCCTCTTCCCTCTTTCACCCGCCCCCACACCCCGACCTCCCCCTCCCTTCGGCTCAAGAACGTAAAATGAAGAATGGTGAAAGCAAGTTGCATGACAGAAACGAAATGGCAAAATCACACACAACAATAACAAAAGATCAAAACGATTTTCCTGAGTGACTTGTCTACTGCATGCGGAACCATATACGTACAATACATACAGATTGTGTGGTGGGTCAAATGACAGAAGAATTATCATGAATATAGTATCTCAGATAACAAAGAAGTCTAGGCACCACAGACAAAGTCAGGAATCCCACAGACTGTATGTGTATCCTTTTCACACGCACATGAAGGGATGAATGTATAGTGGGAGGGGACGGCTTGGGCTTTTGTATCAGAAACTTTAGAGCATTCTTCAAAACACAGAGAGAAGAAACAGCGTCAAAAGGGAGTCCAGGTTGCCTCCAAAACGACTCCCCTCTCTAGGAGAGTCCAGGTCGCTTAAGGGAGCCAAGGTGACTCTCTGGCTGACCTAAGGGAGTCACATATATGATCCAGAGAGCTATATTATGACTCCCCCAGATGACTCCCTCAGGTCAGTCAGAGAGTCACCTAGGCTCCCTCAGGCGACCTGGACTCCCCTAGCGAGGGGAGTCATGAAGGCAACCTGGACTCCCTTTTGACGCTGTTTCTTCTCTCTGTGAACACTATTCATGCTAGGCCTATAGTCAAAGTGTACTGTCTGGGTAGTCTATGCACATCAGCCTTGTATAACGTTACACAGTGAAATGAAATTTAGGAAGAGCCCAAGGTACCATCAGGTACAATAGGATCAAACTGTGGAACACGAAATCATTGTACAAAAGCAACATGAAAGGCAAAGGGGAACTTCTGTTCGAACAATGAAGACTCAGAAAACTACAATGTCTCACCAAAAGTATAGTTATGTATCTCACTCGAATACTGGCAATGTTTTCTGTTTATTTCGTATCACTTGTCTGTGAGGTAGCTAAAGTAAACAATTATTTTGAATATGAAGTTGTTCTATATGATTAGGTTCAAGTCTGACTTGGCTATTCAAAACATGTTTAAACATGTAGCTCACAAACTAGTTTTCCTGGTGTTTGGTTAGTGGTTAGGGCCTAGGCCTGTCCGGCCGCTTTAGATTATAATTGGTGCTTAGGTTTATAATTGGGTAAACTGTAAAATGACAACTGGTTTAAAGCAGTTTAAGGAAATGTTGATGTGCGTTACTACAAGGCCAAATTAAAAAAAAAGGTTTGTTTCAAATAACATGGGAAGAAATTCTAGGGTCGGTTGGTAGGCCGCTCCACATACTCTAAAATTGACCAAAAATGGGAAGATTTTTTACAAAATGTTTGTAAATTTAAAATTGACCGAAAAAAGCGTAAAAATATAAAGATTTATTCAAAGTTGCATAACAAAAACAAAGGGTCGGCCCTGTTTTGATAGGCTTGGTCGGGTGACCTGAAACAAACCTTTTTTTTGAGGGGGAGGGGGGCTAATAACGCTCCCTTAATTGTAGTGTAATTTTGCAGTATACAGATCGAGGATGACTTAGAGATGTAAGTTCGGCCCATTTCATTATTCTGTGATCCAGTCTTTTGAACACATTGTTAAATGTTTCAGTATGATTAACCCAGAATAGACGTTAGTATAAGGGAAACGTTTCGATTGTAATGGACGTATTGCAAAAGGAAATGTCATGCGGTCCTAAACTTTGGCCCAACTACTCCTAATGCAAGGCAGTTAGCGTAATACGTCTTGACGTTAAAAACGACCTCAAGAACACAAACCGGCAGAATGCCAAGACGTTACGTCACACTGACACCAAAACTACATTATCTCTCTGGTGGTGGAACACCGAGCTAGAAATAATACATGGAAGTCTAGTGCCAGCTCCAATGTGGTGCAGACGCGCCGGTGACTTCTGGGCTGTTTCTGTGTCAGGCCACTCAAAAAAGCAAGAGTTGTTCCTGTAGGTCTATAGCACTGGAACCAAAGTTGCCTGTAATATTGCTGTACAAAAAAGTACTTACTTCTAATAGTGTATGCTACCCTTAGAGGGTTAACCTGAATCTGCCATATGCCCAGATTAGATGTCAGCAGGGGCACATGCATTAATTAGCCGTCCATATTAATTCAAGGAAATTGTGTAAGTGCACATTTATAAGTCATTTTCCAGGAAAAGTACCCGGAGCTTTTATGTAATACTCATTCAATCACGGTCGAGGAACTAGTCTGCCTGGCAGCCACATGTTAAGCTTGTAGATTGGTGTATATACAACCGTAAAGTACCGTAAAAGGGTGAGTTTTTTAACGTTACTAAGCTTCAAGAAGAATTTCCAGGAGATGACTAAATATAAAGCATGGTCCTCAAGCATATGTGGTTGACATTATTTAAAAAATAACAAATAGGGAAAGGAAATTGAGTCTTCCCAGACTCAGGCTTATCACCAAAATGAGGCAATCGAAAAATGTTGACTTCAGAATTTTCCTTTAGTCTATCGTTATTATTGAAACGGTTCAAATGATCTTATTATAAGATTATTGGTTATAATTATGCCAGTCTAAACATTTCCACCAATACTTTTCATTCCACTTCTATGGCATAAATAGACAAAGGCCCGTGGCAGGAGGGTCATTTTGGGTCGTTCCTACCCTACCGAGGGAGGAGCAACCCTAAATGATTCGCGCCATGGGCCATTGCCTTTATTTCATGTTCTTTTTATATTCAAAATATGTATTTAAGTGACCATATGAATTTAAACAAATGATGATTTCACAAGTCATGTGATACAGGAATACAGTATTTCTAGTACTTAAGCATAGTAATGTTCGTAGCTGGCATGGAATAGCTGTGCCATGCATAATTCCTTTCACATAGCTGCTGATGCACCCTCACCTCCTCTCTTGCCCCCTCCCGTACCAGCATACCACAGATAACATCAAATAATGCCTCCAGTGCTGGAATATTGCCAGCAGCATGCACATATGTACAGCCGACAGGAAAAAGGGATATTAGCGGCAATAGAATCTGCAATAAAAGCACTGGTAATACCCCCTCAATGAGGGCTAATTCTCTCTAAAGCATTCCAGCCTACCCTGCCAGCTACCTGCCTGCCTGGCCCCTGCTGATGTATACAGCAGCCTGCTTCCCATAGCGGGCTAACTTTCCAAATACATTAATACACTGTACTACCCCCTTGTCAGGATAATACACAAATGCAGCGAGGGTGAGTAGCTCATGCATCACGACAGAGTGTTGATACAGCCCTGATGCATTCATATGACACCGATGCAGCATAAGTGAGCTACTACTACCCCGGTAGTACTAGGAGTGCCAGTATTTTAAAGTTAGTCCCCTCAGATAAAAGTACAGGTAGTGGTGGGGGGGGGGGGGATTCCAGGGGGCAGAATATGTAGGGTACAACATTATTGTATATATTATTGATATATGTATATGTAAAAATTGTCAAATAATATAGATGGCAGAGACTTTGGTAGCCTTGAGGGGGAGACTTTGGTAGCCCCTCCTCCCCCTCAAGGCTCCCCAGGTGGGAGGTGTCGCACCTGACACACTGTGCAACATATGAGGAGGGCAGCACGCCACAAAATGCCCCGGGCGTGTCTCGGTTTCATGTGGTTTTACATTGCATACACAAAACAGGCAACCCTCACCTTCTAGGTAACCCACAACCCTGTCTACCGTCTATACAAAGCTATAACATGTTTCTCCTTACACGTGGTCATGTTGGCTCAGATATTGCGACGTTTGGGCTGCAAACCTGCTACCTGCAGCACCTAGCTCACCAGAGTGCACGGACAAACGTTTTGAGTGAGTCTTAATCAAGCCTTAATAAATCTTAATCTTAAATTATGAATATATTACTCACCATTACTAAAAAGGGGATGAAATAAAATAAGAAGGGGGTTGGGGAGGAGGAGCAGAGCCCTCCATTATATCAACATATGGCACTATCTATATTAATTTTTGGTGAGTATTATTAAGACTTTAAGACTAACATTTATTAAGGCTTGATTAAGACTCACTCAAAACGTTTGTCCGTGCACTCTGGTGAGCTATGCCTGTCGTGCCTGCTACCTCACTGTGTAGTTTTGAGAGAATTAGCCCTAGGCGAGGCCAGAGCCAAACTGACAGTTGCTTGTTGTGCATCTTCTTCAATATTAGTACTAGTTACTCCCCCCCCCCCCTTCTATACACTAAAGTCCATGCGCTATCATCACCCGTCCATGCTCTGTACTAGAGGTGGACCCAGCAATTTAAATTGGGAGAGGGGGTGAGTATTCCACGTATTCCACGTTTCTACCAAGTACCAACAGTTGGCTTGTGCCACGGCGGATACAATTGCAAATAGCATTAGATAAATATGATACAAATTCCGAAAAAAGGGCGCCCTTGGACCCCCTGGCTCCACACCTGAAATACACTCCCAAAATCTCGCTGACGTTATCTCTCTATCCGTGAATATCTCTTACTCTATCTGCTGCTCCCGATTCCACCTTGTGAACATACAATATTCTGAGCCTCACCCTACACCTCCTGTATTGGCTCCTGTGTCCCCTCCCTCCTATAGTTTCACCATATGCGCCGTGTTTCCTATCATACACCGTAGACTCTATTTCCAGACCTTACTGAGTTACCCCTCCTACCTGTACCCCTATGTCATCTAGTGTATCCCCCAGTTTCTACAGTTTCACCAGATGCTCCTTCTTTCTAACAAACTTCGCAACTAAGTTCTGCACGCACACTGCGCTGCCATACATCCCATTGTATAAATCTATACATGAATGCAATTCCAAGGTAATAATAATACTCCAGTAAATAAAAAACGTCATACATTATTTTATAACGTTATGTAACGTTATATAACACTCCTCTAAGGCTCCTGACTATGTCATAACGTTATATAAAATTCTAAAACGTTATTTCGACGTAAAATAACGTTTTTTGTTAGCTGGGACATTATTTTAGTCAAAATAACGTTTTTAGCGTTGCACAACGTTTGGCAATCATAGGGAGACATGAAGAATTGTACTGAAATGATACAACGTTGTTTAACGTATTCTGTTTACTGAGTAGGGTATGATAGCTCGTGAAATCAGTACTCCCATAACTTCTACATGTCTCTATCCCCCTGTCTGTCCCTCTCCTACTCTCTGTCCTGTCCTCCTGTCTCTTCCTATGTCTGTCTGTATGTGTATGATACCATAGGGCCTCACCCGTCTCTGCCGGCCCCCTATGGCGCATGTCCCAGGAGCCTTTGTCGTGTTGTCTGAGGTGTCACAGTAGTAGTAGTATAGAACATGGTGATATGCGCCAGGCATCTCCTAACAAACAATTGACAATCAGATATTAGCACTATATGAACAGTATATAATATATGACATAGGTGGCTATTCAAATAAAGTCCTAGCATTATCATACAATAACCAACTGTGCAGCAATTGTGATGTGTGTTTACATCTAGCTGGTTGTCTACCATTTAAGCCCGCAGATCTTACTGCACGTCCAGTAACAGTCAGAGTGCAGTCGGGACAGGTACTCAGCTCTATATATAGGGGCGCTGGGCCGTTAAGGCAGTCCCCTGTCGATAGTAGTATATAGTGGTGTGGTAGTATGTACCAGGCTCTGCCACATATAGTGTACAATATCAAAAGGAAGCATAATGATCTACAAATGAAAAAAGCATTGTGCTTATGTCCTGTCATCTCCTGCACCTGATTGATGTACTGCAATTGTAGTGGTTATGGCAGTGATACTGGAGGAGGGTATAGTGAAAGTGGTGAGTGGTGTAGGGTGTGGTGCCATGCCACACAATATGAGGGTAAAATGAGTGAAAAATTAACCGGTGAGAGATGTAAAACTCTACTCTATACAGTTTCTATTATACTGTTATATGTTCTTGTGGGAGCAAATCCTCCATATTAATGTGGGTTCTATTGGTGTTTAGTATAGGATGTGAGAGTCCGTATCAGGCACCACCACCATGCACAGGGCACTATTGTACCAAGACCAGCCAGACACATGAATAGTTATTAACAATAGAGGGAATTTATGTTTGTACCCGGATATATTAAGGTATTAACCATGTACATTATATTTGTAACGCTACTATAAAGAATATATAAAATATAATATAGTGATATTAGATGTGGGTATGTACCGGGTACCACTATAATATATCTAGTACGTTCTCAGGCCCGTAGCCAGGGGGGGTGCTTGGGGTGCTTGAGCACCCCCCCATGCAAGGACAGTGATGAGGAGTTCCACCCCCTAAGATTTTTCCACGCTAAGGCATAAGCATTTTTTTTCAGAAATATGAGAATTAGACTTTGTTGGGTGGAACTCAAAGGAGTGGGACCACGGTGGGTGGAACTCTTCAAACACGGTAATTGGGTGGCGGGAACACTTTTAGTCATGGGAATGGGGTGGTTGGAACTCTTTTTATCGTGGGAATGGGTAGGGTGGAACTCTTTTGGTTGCGGGAGTGGGGTGGGTGGAGCTTTTTTATTATGGGAATGGGTAGGGTGGAAATCTTTTAGTCGCAGGGGTGGGGTGGGTGGAACTCTTTTAGTCGTGGTAGTGGGGTAGAT
>CANHQG010000395.1:0-32722 GCA_947462335.1 Harmothoe impar
GCCCCTATCATCATCTAGGCCTCGGAGCATTGACCGGTTTGTTAAAGTCCTGGCTATGCCCCGAGGGCATTAGGGCCGAGTCATTTATTATTAGCTTATGGGGGGGGGGGCTTGGCTTGATTTTCCTGAAACACCAATTTCGTGTTTTGTCCACATGCTACAAAGTACCCACACCCATTATCAAACTCTTTGTAGAAACTTAATTTATTTCTTCAGACAAGAAATTTGAAAGGTTTATTATTAGTTCTAGTCAGTTCATTAACAGAGATATCACTAGATGACTGAATCTCCCAGCCTGGTGATACATAGTACATGATAGAATAAGATGAAGCCTACAGTTATACAATAATAAACTCTAACTGTTATTTCTTGTCTAGGTGGGTCCTAAAGTTGCCTGTATGGTGGACACATCCATGGAGCAAAGAAATTATACTCCAAGTGAAAACACAATTCATTTTAACAGCACCAACCTGTGTCTTTCCTTGACTTGTGGACACTTTGTGGCCTGTGGACAAAACCTGACTCCACCCCCCCCCCCCCCCCCCCCCCCCACTATGCTTAGCCTATGTAGGATGCCCCCGGGGCATTGACCAGTAGCACAGAAGAAAGATATACAATAGTGTGTCAATGGGCACTTCCTAAGTTTGTATAAGTCAAGGCTATGCCCTTGGGGAATTAACAATATTATGTAGGATGCCCCTGGGGCAGTAGCCTATATATATACAGTTAAATTTTGTATAAGTCAAGGCTATGCCCTGAGGGAAAAGTCTTTTTGCTACCAAATTGTACATGCCTTCTGTACTTACTGTTCTCATAATATATTCTCTTTTGTCAGATTTACCATGGGTGTCGAAAAGACTGAGATGCGACTAATTATTGAGGCGGAACTTCAGCCTGTATGGGAGGAGATGGTGGCAGACGACCCTGATGTCAAGTATGGTGGCGCAGTGAAGGCAGTGTGTCTGCCGCTTCACCGAAAGATATATAATGACATCTGTCAGTACATCAATGAAAGCACCAATGAGGATAACAAGGCTTTCAAGCTCCGCCCCCTCTTCACCAACAAACAGTCTAAGAAGTATCTAAAGTGTCAACTGTACGAGACCATCCGAAGAGTCTTACGGAGGTAGTATTCTTTCCCTATTTGTGCACTTCTTTACTTTTCTAGTTAGGGAGTGCCCATTTAACAATCAGCGGAAGGTTTTTGGGTTTGCAGGGGGGAGCGCAAATCATTCCAGGTGTTACAGTGTGTGAGGCATGAATGATTTTACGGTAGTGGAATAGCATCTGGCACTATATGCTGGAAACAATAACTCTCATAGTCTATACAAATATAATTCAGTAGAAATTAACCAGTTAACTGGACATCATATCTAAAAATATTTTCGGACCTTTGTTTTAATTCCAAAACTACAATCACTAAATACTTACTGTATTCTCATTAATCAATCTGCTAACCAAATGATTAAATTTTATATCTTATAGTGAAGAATGGGGGCTTTATAAATCACCTGCTGAGCCTGCTGAGCCTGCCATCCAGCAAGAAGGTAAAAATAATTGTCATAGTTGATTTGAACTCCAGTCTACTCTTGAACAGACTGTTGAAAAGGACACACAACTACCCAGCTAACAAAATAATGTTCATATTACCTGGATATAACATTTGTAGAAGGTTTGTAAAAACGTATATATAACGTTTTTTTAACGTAAAAACATTGACACTAAATAACATTTTTATAACGTTTGTCTGTTACGTTATATGAACGTTTGTTTAACGTTATTTCCATAATAGAATAACTATAACTGTAGGGATGAATAAGTAGCGAATCTAGCGTAAGACCCCACCAAATATTGTGTAGTTTTATGGTTCTCAGCCAAACCAGCCCTGTTAACTCAGTCTATAGAGCTTGGCGCTCTAGATCTCAGGGTTAAGACATCGAGTCCCTCTTGAGCCCATGCTTTATTTACATCTAAAAATGTGTAGGTTTGGTAATAGCACCTACAGTGCTAAAAGTATAGTCTACGTCTGCATTAATGTAATTTTGTGAAAATGTCCAAGAAAATGTTATTCATATTTTATAACTTTTAATACAAACTATTGAATTTACTCTTGTAGTATTTCCCGTTTTCCCCTTTAGGTGAATCGTATGCAGAGGCAGCTGAACATCAGTTGCAGCAAATCAGTTTGCTGTTTCACACAACAGCCCTCAGTAAACGAAATGAGGCCAAGGTACTGCACCATCTTCGACATGTCTACAAAATCTTGGTGAAATCAGGTATGTCTCTTATTATTGTTCTTAAAAAAATTGTTCTTAAAAATACAGCAGGATTTTTTTCACCTCCCATCATCACCAGTCAAGGGGGGGGGTCAACATTTTTTGTGGCAGCTAGGCAATATCCATTTAAGGGTGACGTTCAACTGGACAGTGATGCATTTATGCATCATGACTTCTAGGCGATATGCCTTTAAGGGCAGCTTATTGCTTCAACAACAACTCCCAGTAAACAAATAACATTATACACCATTTTATAACGTTATATGTCAACGTTTTTCTAAGGCTCTTTAGTATGGCATAATGTTTTGTAAAGTTTGAAACGTTATTTTGACGTAAAATAACATTTTCTTGTTAGATGGGCTATAAACAGCGATACATTCATGCAACATAACTCCTAGACAAGGATGCCTCACTGCTTCAACTGGACAGTAATGCATTGATGCCTCATGACTCCTAAATTATGACCTTTAAGAGTGACTGACTACTTCAAATACCCAAACCCTGAATCTCTTTCGATGTTAATTACACGTCCGTTTTTCGCCTACTTCGGACATTAATAATAATGGTGCACATGCAGTTCATTAATTACCATATCTTTTCTATTTCAGCAAATGATTCCAGTGCGTCTCCTACCGTACTATCAGCCAGTGGATCAGCTATTGAAACTATGAGAAATCCTGAGAAAATCAATTCCGCTCGCAGTTCCCGTAGAAAGAGAACATCAACCAATGTCACCAGCACTCTTAATTGTAAGCAAAACTTTACTCAATCAGTTAATTATACCATTTGCAAATAATAATGAAATTGAAATTTTAAATTACATGGAATTCCAGATGTATATAGAAATTTCGTCAGTCAATTGCTAATTTTCCTACCAGAGCTGATCCTGGAGCATGTACATGTAGTAAAATCCATTGACCAACTTGTTTTTACATTTGTTCTTACGAATACTCTTATTCAATTCAGCAAAGACGTACAAGGCAGCCACCCCAGCAGTAACTGAAAATCCAAATGAGGAGGGGAACGAGAACCATGAGGATCCCTTTGCTATGCCCCATGACAACCAGCAGGTCCAGCAGCCTGACAATAATGAAACAGACCCCAGTCTGGTCTGCCAACAACCAGAGCAAGGTACATCCTTCAGATATTGCTACTTTCAGGGTCCTCACCTTTTACTCCTTATTTCCAGTAATATAGATATCATGTATAACCAATGAAAATATATTATATATACATAACATTTCTTAGTTATAGTTATTCTTTACAATATGCATTAAGCAAGTCAAGCACTTATTGCTTACATCCAAGACGATGTTCTAGCACAATCCAAATGCAATACCTTCGACAAAGAATAATGAAAGTATTATGTTTATTGCCGTAAATTCTCACATTTTACCAGCACCTCGCATATAAACTGCACTTTGCGAGAATCCTATAACCTGCACCTGGGTTCTGAAAATTACTATTTTAGCACCGTTCCATACTTTCAAAAACCCTTGTATTAACCTCTCTAGACTTTGAGAATATTGTATAACCTGCATCAGAGGTTTTGTCTTTTGACTCATATGCAGGCATTGACTTCATATATATACTGAACTATAATTTTTCTTTTGCAGGTGCTATCCCACCGAGTCCACTAAAAATGCCAAGAACTCGGGGTGCAGCCAAACTGCTGAGCAAAATATACTTCGATCTACAGGGCTAGTATTCAAATACAGTGACATCTGGTTACAACTACAGTCAACTCCCTCCAGTGTTTGTCCGTCCACTCAAACAAGCTTGGTGCCCCCTGCATATGTGCTACTACAGCCTACAGGGAAAGGGGCATATGTCACAGTGTAATGGTACATTATGTTTATCTGACAGTCTTTGTGTCAGGTCCAAATGGATTCACCTTCTTTATTTAGGATTTACTATTTCATGAAATTTATTTCAATGAAGTGTTTTACTTAAAGAAGGGGGGCTTTACTGAATCACATGTAATTACCATCTTATCTTCATCAAACCCTTGTACTGCCACTGTATTATTAATAAACATGACTATACCATATCTGATTTCGTTTGTATTATTTATCATTTATGTCGCCTTTCGATAATATACCCAGGTACCTGTATCTTCAGGTACCAGCAGCTCTTCACCAATGAGTTTTATTTACTACAGATGATATTGGGAGCCTTCATCCTATTTGCAATGCAGTTTAGTCATTAACCAAGCAACCTAACTAATAATGTTCTTATCAAAACAATGAACCAACCATCTAAGAAACATATTCCAGTCTGTGCAGACCTGCATTTCCTCAATAACCAAGAGGGACCATTCATGTTTTAACCTACCAAATGATTAACCAAGACCATGATTAACATATTCTAGCCATTGAGGATATCAGTTTATGAGTTATGTCCACATAGTAGCAGATAGACAGCCTCGGTCCCGTGTCCTGTGGGTATATCTTAGCAGCTCTACATGAGAGTAGGCTCTGGCTTCAGTGATTAACCAAGAGGGACCATTCATGTTTTAACCTACCAAATGATTAACCAAGACCATGATTAACATATTCCAGCCATTGAAGGTAACAGTTTATGAGTTATGTCTATATAGTAACAGTTAGACAGCCTCAGTCCCGTGTCCCATGGGTATATCTTAGCAGCTCTACATGGGAGTAGGCACTGGGTTTAATGATTAACCAAGCGGGACCATTCATGTTTTAACCTACCAAATGATTAACCAAGACCATGATTAACATATTCTAGCCATTGAGGATATCAGTTTATGAGTTATGTCCATAAAGTAGTAGATAGACAGCCTCGGTCCCGTGGGTATATCCTAGCAGCTCTACATGGGAGTAGGCCCTGGGTTCAGTGATTAACCAAGAGGGACCATTCATGTTTTAACCTACCAAATGATTAACCAAGACCATGATTAACATATTCCAGCCATTGAAGGTATCAGTTTATAAGTTATGTCCATATAGTAGCAGATAGACAGCCTCGGTCCCGTGTCCTGTGGGTATATCTTAGCAGCTCTACATGAGAGTAGGCTCTGGCTTCAGTGATTAACCAAGAGGGACCATTCATGTTTTAACCTACCAAATGATTAACCAAGACCATGATTAACATATTCCAGCCATTGAAGGTAACAGTTTATGAGTTATGTCTATATAGTAACAGTTAGACAGCCTCAGTCCCGTGTCCCATGGGTATATCTTAGCAGCTCTACATGGGAGTAGGCACTGGGTTTAATGATTAACCAAGCGGGACCATTCATGTTTTAACCTACCAAATGATTAACCAAGACCATGATTAACATATTCTAGCCATTGAGGATATCAGTTTATGAGTTATGTCCATATAGTAGCAGATAGACAGCCTCGGTCCCGTGTCCTGTGGGTATATCTTAGCAGCTCTACATGAGAGTAGGCTCTGGGTTCAGTGATTAACCAAGAGGGACCAATAATGATTTAACCACCCAAATGATTAACCAAGACCATGATTAACATATTCTAGCCATTGAGAGTATCAGTTTATGAGTTATGTCCATATAGTAGCAGATAGACAGCCTCGGTCCCGTGGGTATATCCTAGCAGCTCTACATGGGAGTAGGCTCTGGCTTCAGTGATTAACCAAGAGGGACCATTCATGTTTTAACCTACCAAATGATTAACCAAGACCATGATTAACATATTCCAGCCATTGAAGGTATCAGTTTATGAGTTATGTCCATATAGTAGCAGATAGACAGCCTCGGTCCCGTGTCCCTTGGGTATATCCTAGCAGCTCTACATGGGAGTAGGCACTGGGTTTAATGATTAACCAAGCGGGACCAATAATGATTTAACCACCCAAATGATTAACCAAGACCATGATTAACATATTCTAGCCATTGAAGGTAACAGTTTATGAGTTATGTCCATATAGTAGCAGATAGACAGCCTCGGTCCCGTGTCCTGTGGGTATATCTTAGCAGCTCTACATGAGAGTAGGCTCTGGGTTCAGTGATTAACCAAGAGGGACCATTCATGTTTTAACCTACCAAATGATTAACCAAGACCATGATTAACATATTCTAGCCATTGAGAGTATCAGTTTATGAGTTATGTCCATATAGTAGCAGATAGACAGCCTCGGTCCCGTGTCCCATGGGTATATCCTAGCAGCTCTACATGGGAGTAGGCACTGTGTTTAATGATTAACCAAGCGGGACCAATAATGATTTAACCACCCAAATGATTAACCAAGACCATGATTAACATATTCTAGCCATTGAGGATATCAGTTTATGAGTTATGTCCATATAGTAGCAGATAGACAGCCTCGGTCCCGTGGGTATATCCTAGCAGCTCTACATGGGAGTAGGCTCTGGGTTCAGTGATTAACCAAGAGGGACCAATAATGATTTAACCACCCAAATGATTAACCAAGACCATGATTAACATATTCCAGCCATTGAAGGTATCAGTTTATGAGTTATGTCCATATAGTAGCAGATAGACAGCCTCGGTCCCGTGTCCCATGGGTATATCCTAGCAGCTCTACATGGGAGTAGGCACTGGGTTTAATGATTAACCAAGCGGGACCAATAATGATTTAACCATCCAAATGATTAACCAAGACTATGATTAACATATTCTAGCCATTGAGGATATCAGTTTATGAGTTATTTATGAGTTATGTCCATATAGTAGCAGATAGACAGCCTCGGTCCCGTGTCCCATGGGTATATCCTAGCAGCTCTACATGGGAGTAGGCACTGGGTTTAATGATTAACCAAGCGGGACCAATAATGATTTAACCATCCAAATGATTAACCAAGACTATGATTAACATATTCTAGCCATTGAGGATATCAGTTTATGAGTTATTTATGAGTTATGTCCATATAGTAGCAGATAGACAGCCTCGGTCCCGTGTCCTGTGGGTATATCTTAGCAGCTCTACATGAGAGTAGGCTCTGGCTTCAGTGATTAACCAAGAGGGACCATTCATGTTTTAACCTACCAAATGATTAACCAAGACCATGATTAACATATTCCAGCCATTGAAGGTAACAGTTTATAAGTTATGTCCATATAGTAGCAGATAGACAGCCTCGGTCCCGTGTCCTGTGGGTATATCTTAGCAGCTCTACATGAGAGTAGGCTCTGGCTTCAGTGATTAACCAAGAGGGACCATTCATGTTTTAACCTACCAAATGATTAACCAAGACCATGATTAACATATTCCAGCCATTGAAGGTAACAGTTTATGAGTTATGTCTATATAGTAACAGTTAGACAGCCTCAGTCCCGTGTCCCATGGGTATATCTTAGCAGCTCTACATGGGAGTAGGCACTGGGTTTAATGATTAACCAAGCGGGACCATTCATGTTTTAACCTACCAAATGATTAACCAAGACCATGATTAACATATTCTAGCCATTGAGGATATCAGTTTATGAGTTATGTCCATATAGTAGCAGATAGACAGCCTCGGTCCCGTGTCCTGTGGGTATATCTTAGCAGCTCTACATGAGAGTAGGCTCTGGGTTCAGTGATTAACCAAGAGGGACCAATAATGATTTAACCACCCAAATGATTAACCAAGACCATGATTAACATATTCTAGCCATTGAGAGTATCAGTTTATGAGTTATGTCCATATAGTAGCAGATAGACAGCCTCGGTCCCGTGGGTATATCCTAGCAGCTCTACATGGGAGTAGGCTCTGGCTTCAGTGATTAACCAAGAGGGACCATTCATGTTTTAACCTACCAAATGATTAACCAAGACCATGATTAACATATTCTAGCCATTGAGAGTTTCAGTTTATGAGTTATGTCCATATAGTAGCAGATAGACAGCCTCGGTCCCGTGTCCCATGGGTATATCCTAGCAGCTCTACATGGAAGTAGGCACTGTGTTTAATGATTAACCAAGCGGGACCAATAATGATTTAACCACCCAAATGATTAACCAAGACCATGATTAACATATTCTAGCCATTGAGGATATCAGTTTATGAGTTATGTCCATATAGTAGCAGATAGACAGCCTCGGTCCCGTGGGTATATCCTAGCAGCTCTACATGGGAGTAGGCTCTGGGTTCAGTGATTAACCAAGAGGGACCAATAATGATTTAACCACCCAAATGATTAACCAAGACCATGATTAACATATTCCAGCCATTGAAGGTATCAGTTTATGAGTTATGTCCATATAGTAGCAGATAGACAGCCTCGGTCCCGTGTCCCGTGGGTATATCCTAGCAGCTCTACATGGGAGTAGGCTCTGGCTTCAGTGATTAACCAAGAGGGACCATTCATGTTTTAACCTACCAAATGATTAACCAAGACCATGATTAACATATTCTAGCCATTGAGAGTTTCAGTTTATGAGTTATGTCCATATAGTAGCAGATAGACAGCCTCGGTCCCGTGTCCCATGGGTATATCCTAGCAGCTCTACATGGAAGTAGGCACTGTGTTTAATGATTAACCAAGCGGGACCAATAATGATTTAACCACCCAAATGATTAACCAAGACCATGATTAACATATTCTAGCCATTGAGGATATCAGTTTATGAGTTATGTCCATATAGTAGCAGATAGACAGCCTCGGTCCCGTGGGTATATCCTAGCAGCTCTACATGGGAGTAGGCTCTGGGTTCAGTGATTAACCAAGAGGGACCAATAATGATTTAACCACCCAAATGATTAACCAAGACCATGATTAACATATTCCAGCCATTGAAGGTATCAGTTTATGAGTTATGTCCATATAGTAGCAGATAGACAGCCTCGGTCCCGTGTCCCGTGGGTATATCCTAGCAGCTCTACATGGGAGTAGGCTCTGGGTTCAGTGATTAACCAAGAGGGACCAATAATGATTTAACCACCCAAATGATTAACCAAGACCATGATTAACATATTCCAGCCATTGAAGGTATCAGTTTATGAGTTATGTCCATATAGTAGCAGATAGACAGCCTCGGTCCCGTGTCCCATGGGTATATCCTAGCAGCTCTACATGGGAGTAGGCACTGGGTTTAATGATTAACCAAGCGGGACCAATAATGATTTAACTACCCAAATGATTAACCAAGACCATGATTAACATATTCTAGCCATCGAGGATATCAGTTTATGAGTTATGTCCATATAGTAGCAGATAGACAGCCTCGGTCCCGTGGGTATATCCTAGCAGCTCTACATGGGAGTAGGCTCTGGGTTCAGTGATTAACCAAGAGGGACCAATAATGATTTAACCACCCAAATGATTAACCAAGACCATGATTAACATATTCCAGCCATTGAAGGTATCAGTTTATGAGTTATGTCCATATAGTAGCAGATAGACAGCCTCGGTCCCGTGTCCCATGGGTATATCCTAGCAGCTCTACATGAGAGTAGGCTCTGGCTTCAGTGATTAACCAAGAGGGACCATTCATGTTTTAACCTACCAAATGATTAACCAAGACCATGATTAACATATTCTAGCCATTGAGGATATCAGTTTATGAGTTATGTCCATATAGTAGCAGATAGACAGCCTCGGTCCCGTGGGTATATCCTAGCAGCTCTACATGGGAGTAGGCTCTGGGTTCAGTGATTAACCAAGAGGGACCAATAATGATTTAACCACCCAAATGATTAACCAAGACCATGATTAACATATTCCAGCCATTGAAGGTATCAGTTTATGAGTTATGTCCATATAGTAGCAGATAGACAGCCTCGGTCCCGTGTCCCATGGGTATATCCTAGCAGCTCTACATGAGAGTAGGCTCTGGCTTCAGTGATTAACCAAGAGGGACCATTCATGTTTTAACCTACCAAATGATTAACCAAGACCATGATTAACATATTCTAGCCATTGAGAGTATCAGTTTATGAGTTATGTCCATATAGTAGCAGATAGACAGCCTCGGTCCCGTGGGTATATCCTAGCAGCTCTACATGGGAGTAGGCTCTGGGTTCAGTGATTAACCAAGAGGGACCAATAATGATTTAACCACCCAAATGATTAACCAAGACCATGATTAACATATTCCAGCCATTGAAGGTATCAGTTTATGAGTTATGTCCATATAGTAGCAGATAGACAGCCTCGGTCCCGTGTCCCGTGGGTATATCCTAGCAGCTCTACATGGGAGTAGGCTCTGGGTTCAGTGATTAACCAAGAGGGACCAATAATGATTTAACCACCCAAATGATTAACCAAGACCATGATTAACATATTCCAGCCATTGAAGGTATCAGTTTATGAGTTATGTCCATATAGTAGCAGATAGACAGCCTCGGTCCCGTGTCCCATGGGTATATCCTAGCAGCTCTACATGGGAGTAGGCACTGGGTTTAATGATTAACCAAGCGGGACCAATAATGATTTAACCACCCAAATGATTAACCAAGACCATGATTAACATATTCTAGCCATTGAGGATATCAGTTTATGAGTTATGTCCATATAGTAGCAGATAGACAGCCTCGGTCCCGTGGGTATATCCTAGCAGCTCTACATGGGAGTAGGCTCTGGGTTCAGTGATTAACCAAGAGGGACCAATAATGATTTAACCACCCAAATGATTAACCAAGACCATGATTAACATATTCCAGCCATTGAAGGTATCAGTTTATGAGTTATGTCCATATAGTAGCAGATAGACAGCCTCGGTCCCGTGTCCCATGGGTATATCCTAGCAGCTCTACATGAGAGTAGGCTCTGGCTTCAGTGATTAACCAAGAGGGACCATTCATGTTTTAACCTACCAAATGATTAACCAAGACCATGATTAACATATTCTAGCCATTGAGAGTATCAGTTTATGAGTTATGTCCATATAGTAGCAGATAGACAGCCTCGGTCCCGTGGGTATATCCTAGCAGCTCTACATGGGAGTAGGCTCTGGCTTCAGTGATTAACCAAGAGGGACCATTCATGTTTTAACCTACCAAATGATTAACCAAGACCATGATTAACATATTCTAGCCATTGAAGGTAACAGTTTATGAGTTATGTCCATATAGTAGCAGATAGACAGCCTCGGTCCCGTGTCCTGTGGGTATATCTTAGCAGCTCTACATGAGAGTAGGCTCTGGGTTCAGTGATTAACCAAGAGGGACTATTCATGTTTTAACCTACCAAATGATTAACCAAGACCATGATTAACATATTCCAGCCATTGAAGGTAACAGTTTATGAGTTATGTCTATATAGTAACAGTTAGACAGCCTCAGTCCCGTGTCCCATGGGTATATCTTAGCAGCTCTACATGGGAGTAGGCACTGGGTTTAATGATTAACCAAGCGGGACCATTCATGTTTTAACCTACCAAATGATTAACCAAGACCATGATTAACATATTCTAGCCATTGAGGATATCAGTTTATGAGTTATGTCCATATAGTAGCAGATAGACAGCCTCGGTCCCGTGTCCTGTGGGTATATCTTAGCAGCTCTACATGAGAGTAGGCTCTGGGTTCAGTGATTAACCAAGAGGGACCAATAATGATTTAACCACCCAAATGATTAACCAAGACCATGATTAACATATTCCAGCCATTGAAGGTATCAGTTTATGAGTTATGTCCATATAGTAGCAGATAGACAGCCTCGGTCCCGTGTCCCATGGGTATATCCTAGCAGCTCTACATGGGAGTAGGCACTGGGTTCAATGATTAACCAAGCGGGACCAATAATGATTTAACCACCCAAATGATTAACCAAGACCATGATTAACATATTCTAGCCATTGAGGATATCAGTTTATGAGTTATGTCCATATAGTAGCAGATAGACAGCCTCGGTCCCGTGGGTATATCCTAGCAGCTCTACATGGGAGTAGGCTCTGGGTTCAGTGATTAACCAAGAGGGACCAATAATGATTTAACCACCCAAATGATTAACCAAGACCATGATTAACATATTCCAGCCATTGAAGGTATCAGTTTATGAGTTATGTCCATATAGTAGCAGATAGACAGCCTCGGTCCCGTGTCCCATGGGTATATCCTAGCAGCTCTACATGGGAGTAGGCACTGGGTTTAATGATTAACCAAGCGGGACCAATAATGATTTAACCACCCAAATGATTAACCAAGACTATGATTAACATATTCTAGCCATTGAGGATATCAGTTTATGAGTTATGTCCATATAGTAGCAGATAGACAGCCACGGTCCCGTGTCCTGTGGGTATATCTTAGCAGCTCTACATGAGAGTAGGCTCTGGCTTCAGTGATTAACCAAGAGGGACCATTCATGTTTTAACCTACCAAATGATTAACCAAGACCATGATTAACATATTCCAGCCATTGAAGGTAACAGTTTATGAGTTATGTCTATATAGTAACAGTTAGACAGCCTCAGTCCCGTGTCCCATGGGTATATCTTAGCAGCTCTACATGGGAGTAGGCACTGGGTTTAATGATTAACCAAGCGGGACCATTCATGTTTTAACCTACCAAATGATTAACCAAGACCATGATTAACATATTCTAGCCATTGAGGATATCAGTTTATGAGTTATGTCCATATAGTAGTAGATAGACAGCCTCGGTCCCGTGGGTATATCCTAGCAGCTCTACATGGGAGTAGGCCCTGGGTTCAGTGATTAACCAAGAGGGACCATTCATGTTTTAACCTACCAAATGATTAACCAAGACCATGATTAACATATTCCAGCCATTGAGGGTATCAGTTTATGAGTTATGTCCATATAGTAGCAGATAGACAGCCTCGGTCCCGTGTCCTGTGGGTATATCTTTGCAGCTATACATGAGAGTAGGCTCTGGGTTCAGTGATTAACCAAGAGGGACCATTCATGTTTTAACCTACCAAATGATTAACCAAGACCATGATTAACATATTCCAGCCATTGAAGGTAACAGTTTATGAGTTATGTCTATATAGTAACAGTTAGACAGCCTCAGTCCCGTGTCCCATGGGTATATCTTAGCAGCTCTACATGTAATGTTTTTACCAAATCATTAACCAAGACCATGATTAACATATTCCAGCCATTGAAGGTATCAGTTTATGAGTTATGTCCATATAGTAGCAGATAGACCATGCTCTAAGAGAGTAGGCTCTAAGTTAGTTATATACACATTGTAACAAATAGACAGCCTCAGTCCTAGGTCCTGTGGATATTTCCTATCTGATGTCCATGCGACTAGGCACTGAGTATACATTTTGACCAAGCAACACCAAGTATGTTTCAATCATCTAATTGATTAACAAAGACCATTATAAACATATTCCCTTATGAATAAATTCTAGACATTGAACATGTGAGTCTATGTGTTAAATCAACTTTAGATGATATGTGTACAGGCAAGGGAAAAGGGTACTGCGAGGAAAAAGCCATCTTTGAAATTGACTTCATAAGCTTTCCAGTGATATATTACACCAGAAGATATTATTTCTAGTCTTTGAGAAATGGCTTCATGAATATGTGTGTTCATCACCCCTTCCAAAATCCGAATAAGCTCCATGTCTCATATTTTCCAAGATATCCCTGTTTAATTAGCATTATTTATGATAATTAGAAATTTATGATACAATTTTATTCTTTAAGTCATAAAATACGGTCTAGTAATGTTAATTTTTTTCTGTTTTCACCATGGCAATCCTCACAAATTATTCTATCAATTTATGTCTTAATTTCCTCTATTTGGAATAAAAATCATGTTTCCATGGCAACACATATCAACAAGCACACCCATTTAGGCTTTAAAACGTTCCTTTTACCTGCCAATTAAAGAAGCTCTTTGTCAAAAATGGAATGTTTTATGTAATCCTATTGAATTCTCCAGAAAAAAGTACCCAAGACCAATTTTTAGCCTAATTCTTTGATTTTAGGCCATAGTGACGCCTCCTGGTGGCTAAAATCGGAACTAATCCCGCGGGGACCATCCTTTCTGCTTGCCTGCTCACATATATGACTCGGTCCCTAAACTATTGGGTATTTCCTATCAGCCCTACATTGACCAGGTGCTAAGTATACTGAATAACCAAGCAACACCAATCATTGATTAACCAAAACACTTTTGAACATGCATTCTAGCTGTTGAAAATTTGTGGTCTTCTAATTCACATTGACTTAGGGAAAAAGACAAGTTGTTTCATCTTTTATAAACGTTTGACTTTATTCGCATACAGCATTGTTGTTGCATAATCCTTGCTGTTGGGGTTGTGAAGTCTACTCTTAAACAAGATTTTAGGCCCCTGTTTATGACTTGACCTTCATCAATACTTTATATGACAACCTGGGATCCAATGGAATTCCAAGGTATTTGTAAGTTTGCACCTTATTTATCACATTTTACATGCACAAATGGCCATATCATATTTACAAAATTGTATACTGAGATGCATTGTCTCTAATAATACCTTGTACATATAACATATACAACATATACTCATCAGTATTGAGGCTACAACGATGCTTTTGTAGACAGCTGGCTTATATATACATGGGTGCTCTAGCTATGACAGGTATAATCATTTAAAACCCCTAGTTTACACAGATATGTACCATAGCTTATTCTACAGATCTTACACAATATAAACAGTGCACAGGATGCAGTGCACATCTTGAAATGTGTATCCTCATCACTCTCACCAGCCACAAATGTTAAGGCTATAACGTTATCTTGTGGCCTCATGTTCTATATACATACTCTGACCACAACATGGATCATTATTAACAATCATGCTTTAGGTTTTATTTACATTGATGCACTGACCAAGACATGCTTTATCCCTTACAATCTGGATTTTGGTTCAACATATGTATACATTAAAGAGGCCGTGACATGATATTTTGGGTATTTATATTTGTAAACCTTTGAATAGACCAGAGTCAAAGCTCAGAGTTTATGCCAGTATGGAGTTCATCAAACCAAGGCACGCCGCACATGACTCAGTCTCCCACTACAGGCTACACACCACTACACTCAGGTGGTCAGCTTTGTCTTCCTGTAGCTGCTACAGTGTATATCTGTCTGCGATTTTAAGTGGGCTGTGTTGTTCAATGCTATACTGGCAAATATATATTTGTGAGTAGTATGGGAGGTGTCTGGGCCTCTTTTAGACTTTGACCCAACAATCACAATAGACATTTACCATTTTCATCTCAGAAGTGATAATAAACAAAATGTCCATTTGTAACTAACTCCAGCAAACACTGAGCTCAGTTTTGAGCTTGAACATCACAACTACCATAATTATACATAAAAATTCTGCTCTTTACAGCAATATATCTTTCTAGCTCATTCAATGGCACAGTTTGTCAAACCTTACCAAACATTTCAGCACACATAAAACAATAAGTATACACACCGGCAGAAAAGTCTTCTTCTAGACTAAAGTATGCTTTGTATTACCCCATTTACAAAATGTGTGAGATAAACTGGGAGAGGGTTAAGCGTAATCTAAAGAGCTGCAACCACAGTAACCACTAACCTATAATATGCATGTAGACTGTTAGGCCGGGGTCATGAGGTCTCTCCGGCAAAAGTTTTATAATTATATATATTGGTACTCTAGCCAACACACATAGCATGTCTCAAAGGGTGGATGAAATACATACATTAATTTTTCCAAAGATTGATTGTGTGATTAACATCACAAGTGACCCAGGGCATGAGTTGTTGATAAATTTTGAATTTATTGAACAGGGTTAATTACTTTTGATGAAATTGGCTTCGGTTTAAATGAATTTGATGATATCAAACAGGGTTGTGCAGTGTGGAAACAATCTCCATTATCAATTCAGATATTCAAGTCTGAAAAGATTGAACAACTTTCAGTTTCTTGTCATACTGCTTCCTCTTCTTCACATTCCATAGATGTATGAAGAATTGTAAGTAGAACACAAATCGCGTTTGGGTCATGCCACGTCCACTGCTTTTGATCTTCTTTATGTAGGAGTTGAACTGTTCACAAATTTCAGAATTTACTTTGGACAAGGATGGTATGCGTCTGGAATTGTATGTGAATGGGCACTTATGGCTGTATCCATGGAAGATGTCATGCCAGAAACGGGTTTTGCTGAAGAATTTTGGTTCCCTGTTCAATGAATACTCTTCTAATTTGCAGCTATTGTCATAAAAGATCTCTTTAGGGGCTTTCTGCATGAAAAGAAAGAGAGGGGCAAAGGCATCTTTTGGACCTTCATTTTGTATCATATGGAAACCATAGCAGTGACCATAGTGCCCTGGGTCGAACATCAAAAACAGGTATGTTGTACCACTCTTGTGGGATTGGGCATAGGATATCTTGGTGCATGGGCTGTCTTCTTTGCCCTCTTTTACTTCTTTTTCGACATATGTGGGCATATGTCTCAATTGACCCCCATGCTGCGTGAAATAGTATGCCCTACCATTGAGTGGAGGGTTGTATTGCTCTATGTTTGATATCGGTGCAGTTTCCTCATCTAATGAATGTATTTCATCAACCCTTTGAGCAATGTATCGGAAAAAGAAATTTACAACCTTCAAATTGGCATCTTTAGCAGATTCATAGACCTTGCATATCTCAGGAAGGTGATCACGTATAGCAGAAAGGGAGAAGGACTCATCATTCTCCACGCTATTACAAATGTGTAGGAGATCAGTGACGAGCCTCACATTTACGAGAGAGGAGAGAGGCTTTTCTGTAACTATTAGCTTCATCACATCAGACAATGATGCAAGAAGCTCAGGAGGGAAGAACGATTCCATATAAAAGCGTAGAGTGTGTCTACAGGCTTCCGGAGTGTGAGACAGAACTTCTTCCTTTCTTTGATCCTCCGTTAACTCACTGTCAATTTTTCTTTTCTTAGTAGGATTCTTCTCCTCCTCTCTCAAGGTGTTTGTGTTTTTTGAGATGAAATAACTTAGATGTTCCCGTGCTGCACGCTTCTCAACCTTATCTGCTCCTTTGGTAGCTTTAGAGTAGCTAAAAAACTGCCTGTCAGTTCGTCGGTGAACCGAGGCTACGGTCTCTGTGATGGTTGGGTCCTCTATCGGCCTAAATTTGCTGTTACGGAAAGCTATGCCTAACAGAGTGCCGTCACATGCCAATGTATCAGGATTTTCCCCACATAAGTGACACTGCTGTCGGAAGTCATATTGAAAATTCACTAGCCAACTAAAAATCCACTTGGACACTGTTGTCCTGCCAAGGAAGGGAACCTTACTTCCCGCACGTTGATATTGCCTGTTAGTTATTTCTCTGAAAGCCGAAATCGATGCTACACTGTTACAAACTAGATCAATATAGTTCCAGCCCAGTTCATCACCCGCAGCCGTCTTTTCGGACAGGATATGGATGCCATCTTGTCTGCCACAGTAGGGGATGACGCACTTCTGATTTCTGTTTATGCAATGACGGTCATATACCTGAAATTGAATAGAAGAAATGCTGTGTCAGACTAATATATATATTATATAGTACCAAGTCTGATACCCCCTAACCTCTACAAATGCCCAGTTGATGATGTGTTATTGATGTCACTGCCTCATCAAAAGAGCACACATTATTTCCTGCACTTTCCGTTTGATCCAGATCAAGGTACTTCTGAAGCATTCCAAGGTACACTGTTTGTTCTCTTTTTTTAAATTACACGCTATAGAAATGTTGAAAAAGATATCTCTATTTGGGGTAGATTTGATGTAAACCGATAAAACGTACCATGTACTTTGCTACTCCATGTTGTAGGTATACTTTGAGTGGCAGCTGCTTTTTACGTATCTCAGTGATCCCATCAGGTTTCTCTTCATTCCAGTATCTTCCCTGTGAACAGTTCAAAAATCAATATGAGTGTGTAGTGCACACATAACTTCCCACCACATAGGTTTTCAACTGTCACAGTGACAAATAAATAAAATATAAAACCTGTCTTATAAACTGGCCCCTTAAGTGAAACCATCTTTAAATTGTACTAACTGTGACTGATCCCCTCTGACAGATGTCTCCATAATTGAACAAATATATATATATATATATACCTGGCACTGGCAAAGTAGCTCTCGGTCAAGCTTTGGACACAGCTGTAATGGTTGCAGGCCATTGGGTGTCTTACGCATCAAGTATCCATCCTGATCCTCCCCATAATCTGCAAAATAACATACACACAATTAAAATAATGTCTACGTCATGAGGTTCAGTGTCATCTGAGGTAGTGCATCATGGTCTATGCACAGGTGGTAAAGGGGAACTATGTAGGCTGCAACAACCCTTGGCATTACACTACACACAATGAGAATCATAAACTTTGCATGTATTTTTGCCCCTGCTTGCACCCTACGCATGTTTGATGCATACTTTGCACCCGCCTGCTGCATGCCATGAGGGAATGGCACTGGTCTATCGACTTTTGGTATATGCCATGGAGAAATAATTATTGTTGATTCCCTTGGGGCATGGAGAGGGGAGTCGACATATAGGCCTACATCGCTCAACAGTGCCCCCGGGAGCAGTAGCCTACAGTTTAAGTTTGTGGAAGGCTATGCACTGAGGGAAGTAATCATATGTATGATGCCCCCGGGGCATTGACCAGTGTCCTACAGTTTAAGTTTGCGGATAGCGATCTATGTCTTGAGGGAATTAATGTAGCTACCTACAATGCCCCAAGGGCATGAAAGAGATGTCCCATGCCGCCGCGGTATTGACCACCAGTAGCCACCGGTTAAATGTGTGGAAGGGTATGCCCTGAGGGCATGTAAGAGATGTCCGATGCCCCCAATGTTAAATTATGAAGTTAACTACAAACTACTTGAAAACCCCATCTGATGCCTTTACATGACAGTGTGTTGCTATCAATGACAGATAATGGCCTTCTAAATAAGCATTGAATATTGTCTGATGGAATTGTTTATACACACCTGGGTGGAGTCTGTTTATGGAGAGTCTTACATTGGTTGCCTCCTGTAGAACTGGATCATCTTCAGACCTAGGTGCATGGGTGCTGATGCTTTTGCCCTCCCATAACTCTGACACAGCGTTAAAGAACTAGAAAACAAACATTTCATGGTGAGGATAATATGATAAATTGTGTAATAAAGGCTTTGGTTGATAATAACAGTTATATTTCAGTTAAATGGATAAACCCCTTGAGGTCACTGTGAGTTTAAAGAATAATCAACAAACAGTGTCCCCATAGGTAGCATTTCATTAAATTTGATTAACGAGATAGGGAGTGTAATGGAATCTACAGTACTCCCATATTATTCTACTGCTGCTTAAAATCGATTATCAGCTTCGCTCACCTGAGATATTGATCATATTTCACCTAGTCTTCAGAAATGATCTTAAATGCAACCATTTTATACCTTCTTTTCTCAAATGATGAAAAAAGCACCCATGCGGCTCTTTTTAAAGGATACTGGCGATGTCCGCAAAGCTCATAATCAATTTTAAGTGGTCTTACCAGGTACTCTTTATCCCTTGGCCTTTCTTGCTGATGACTGTCTGCCTCATTTTCAATGGATTCTGCATTCGTATCTTCATCACCCTCATCTTCACTTTCAGAGTCATCTGTGTTGCCACTGTCATCATCTGACACATGCAGATCGGGGAGGAGGTATTCCCACTCTGCCCTATGTTGATGCAACATCTGAAGATGGGGACAGTCTGATTTTTCTCCCAATCCTGCTGGTTTCCTGACATGGCCTACCTTAGCACGACAATAACCTGCCTGGCATTTTACAGTCTTTTGATCAAGGTTCACAATGGCACATGATGCGGAATCCTGTGGTAGGACTGATAACCGATGGTAGCGCTTGTCATTACCCAGTCTCACAACATTCTTACCAATTGATCTAAATGAGTTATTGATCTTCTTTCCCAAAGGGGTGTCAAGAGGGAGTGGTGTGGCACCTGGAAACAAGGAGGAGTAATACGGTTCTACATAGTCCATGAAGAAGTGGATGTGCATACATGACTTTTGATCCATGTCCTCCTCACGCATAACCATTCGGTACATTTCACAGTCGCACACAAGTTCTGGTGTTGCAATTCCACTCTGACGCCTCTGAAGATGTGCAAACGAATTCAACTGCATCGTCCCCTGTGCCAGGTTGACAGAAGACATGACCAATTCGTCATACCCTGGCCGATGTACACGCCACTCAATAGTACCTTTCTCAATGAGGAAAATGGCAAATTTGCCATATGCAGTGGTTGATGATACCTCTGTGAAACATACATTAAATTCGGGTGGCAGATTGGTTGGAGATGGACATGTGTCATGAGGAGTACAGCGCGCTGAACTTTTTGTGGGTCGAGTTGCACTGTGCCTCTGCTTTTGTTTCGTTTCTGTGCTGTTCAAGCAGCGCCGAAGGGCAGGTCGGATACACTGGTTCTGATGCCAAGAATACAAGAGAAAGTTGCGCGGTGATGCCGGAGGATATCTTGTTGAGGCTGTTGAGAAGTAACTTTCAAAGCCTATGCCACTAGAACCCACTGGGGCAGAGTCATTTCTGATGCTGTTGATGACATTGGATTGTGCTTCAAAGGACAGGCTTGACTGTGTACAACCATCTAGTAGAGATTCAAAGGGTTCACTGCTAGCTTTACCAGTCTTTCTATGCTTGTCTAGGACCTTTGTAACCACTTCTGCTAATCCTTTGTAACATCCAGTCAAGGTTTTGATGCTGGAAAGAAGAGAACAAAATGATAGTATTTATCAATTTTATTCTTGGTAGTAAGGTTTGTTTTAGATTAAATGTGCTGGCTCAAGTGGAGTAGGAAGCAGTGGTTAGGCTTTTGTAATCAGAATATATCTTAAACTCTTCTGGGAAGTTGCTTTCCTACTTCTGTCAATATGATTACTGGACTACATTTCAATGAGCCAAGATGAATGTTCATGTGCCTGTGGAGAGTTCAGAAGAATCAATCAGAGTAAAATCAAAATGGATTAACCCATGTTATAGAGTTCAGAGGAGGCAAATATTAAGTTAAGCTTTGTATTGGTGAATGTAAACATTTTAAATCGAAATGTTAATAGCTTAACCCTTTGCGGGTGATAAAATGGATAGAGTTAGCTGAGGGCCGAGATTCTTTGCAGCAATTTTCGCTGAGGACGAGGCTTTGCTGAATCCCATAGAGATATGATGACTATAGCCGATGCTCACCCTGCCGGCATCAACTATTGTTGCCCAGCCATGGCATCAATTGTAATTAATGCTCTCACACAAAGGGTTAAATAAGCATGGAAGCATATCTGCAGTTTGCTACTGTAAATGAAGTGTAGTGGAGTACAGGGAATGTGTACATACATATACATGTATGTACAGACATATTGTAGCAGAAGATATAGGAGTAACTCAGCAGGGCAGCAGCCTATATTATGTGCAGCTGAAGAGCCCACAGAAGCAAAAGTTTGTCTTAGGAAGCGACCAGGCCTAGAAGCGCCCAGACCTAAAAGATTAAACCAAAAGATACTGTGGAAAAGCCCAAGCAGCACAACCAGTGCAAGGAAGTTGGAAGACAGTATATAAGGCAACTATTATCAAGTTTATAATGCATTATTCTATGGAACATAGTTTCCATGTTAGGATTTAAGTGTTAACAAATCATTGAAGCACTGTGACAAAAAAAGTAGTTTGCATTTAAATAAATTTCCAGAAGGAGTGAATAGAAGTATAATGATTTGCGATAGGATACACTGGTGACTGTACTTCTCTAAGATGTGTCATAACTAATGTGAGAATGGAGAAACCATACCCTTGACCATTTCCAACACCAGAGAAGACTAAGAACAAAACCAAAACACCATAGCACTAACATTAAACACCACTCCACAATATATAGATACTCACTGTTGATCTGTTGATAAAACATAAGATAAAGGGAAAAATTAATCAAGTATACATGTTGTTCATATGAGTCGTAAGATTTGTTGTTTTTGAAATCCAATAGAGTATTATCGAATAATTTGCAAATTGCTATATAATAAATTTAAAAGAATTGTAAAACCAGATATTTTAAAAAGAGATATACTTACTTATTTGTTTCTTTTCCTTCAGATTCCGAATCCGGCTGAGCTTTAGTCACAGCTTCCTTCTTGTAGAGATAGATAATCGTACCAACAAGTTCTGCAGAAACGCTTGTATCAGTTGAAGGCCTTGAGGATTCTGCCGCACATGCCCCCATGAGCTTAACATGTGCATTTACGATACTCTTCTTGTTACCCTTCACAGACGTATGCCATTTAGCTCCAGTTGATGGCAGGTCCTGTGGATCAACTAGAGAAGATGCAACAGGAAATTTAGATTTATAATGTAAAATTGAGGAAAAGGGATAAACAGGATATTTAGCTTTATAATGTAAATGCGAGGAAAAGGGGCTGAAATATTAGAAGAGTTTAGTTTTAAGAGATGTAACCTGAATAACATAATAAGAGGATGTAGTTCTATATATATGTAGGTCGCTACTCTGCTATGTGGATGTTAAATTGACTATAGATTTATAGCAAATAAGCATTAGACAGCATGAAAATAGGGAAAAAAAGGTTTGACTAGGAGAGTTAACATTTATACATTACCATTCTTTTTGCATCTTTTGTCCTTTAAGTTTTTCTGGTAGTTTTCTGTTCTTTGGACAAGATCTTCTTCGGTCATTACCCTTGAATTAACAACAGTTGAGTGTTGAGGTGCTTCATTGCGGATTGTAGGCTCCAAAACTGAGAATGAACCACATAATACACCATAATCCATATGCCGCGTGTACAGAAATCTGTAATGATAGGAACATAAAAGATGGTTAGGAGAATGGGCAGGATACAACTCATGCACTCAGGGCTGAGGCACATGTCTCAGTGCACTGCTTGCTGCCTGCTTGCGTTTACTGAAGAAAGACATAGGCAGGTAGCCCGTTGAAGGTATGATTCCAGTTTCATGTACATAATTTCTTGTCAGTTCTGAGTGTGTAGAACACCTAGGTAATTTTATTGAGAGTACCTGAATAGGTGATTGTTTTGATGTAGACATGCCCTATGCCCTGAAGGAATCATCAAATTTTATAGCCTGTAGGCCTACATCACTACACCAGTTGCCCCCGGGGCATTGCCAAGTACAGCCTACACTTTAAGTTTGTGGAAGGCAAAGCTATGCCCTGAGGCCATCAATGATATGTACCATGGCCACAGGGAATGGATCAGAACTGTACAGTTAAAGTTTGTGGGAGGCAAGGCTATGCCCTGAAGTAATGATATGTAGGATGCCCCCGGGCCATTGATCAGACGTCAACAGTTTGTTAGGGATAACAAACAGTACAAAAACAAAAAGTACACCTATGATAGGGCTAATGGATTATTACCTAATGTCTATGTAAAGATTTAGGCGAAAAAGAATAATAATGATTCACCTGTTGTTTACACAAAATGTAGCTGAGTAGGAAATGCCATCACACAGTCCTCTTGTAGCAACTTTGATGAGTGCATTCTCCAACTGGCATATTGCAGTCCGAATAGCCTGGCACTGTGAGACAGCTTGAGCACATATTCGCTCGGTTTTGATGTATAGTGAGCAGAGGCTGACAAGTGATACAGCATTGGACAGATTGTCTGAAGAAAATGAAACTCTGATAAGTTATACATAGTGAACAAATGGTTTAACATTGATATTCTTCAAGAAAGGGCTGGTAGTTCAGTATCAGACCACATCAAAGAGTACAGTATGAAAGATTGTGGTTAACATGTAGATTAGAATAGGAACCCAACTACGGCCAAGTTTTATGCAATCTGTAGTCCATATATCTCAAATACTTTATTTAGGCCACTTAAAAAAAAATCAGCTTTGCAGACACCGCCACACCAGTTAAAAAGGGCCGCATGGGTGCTTTTTATTCAATTTTCTTGGAAAAAATTTGGCCAAAATCACGCATGGATGAATAGGATAACATAAGAAATACAGAAATAACCATATCTCAACCAGTTATTGGTGTAAGAACTAGATATAAAAAGCATTTTACTCCCCGTTCTAAGCTCAATGCATTTAGATTGTTGTTTCCAATATTTATGATGCATATATACAGGCTTATATATCAAGTAACCTATCCAAATTCTATCAAACCCAAATAAAAAGAAAAATTGGCCGCCCTCAAGGCACAAAAAAAGAAATATCAAATAACATAAGCCTCCCGCCCGCACCTCTTTTTTCCTAAAAGTATACGCAAAGCTGATAATCATTTTTAAGCAGCCTTACCTGTCTCGCAGGAATATTCGTGGTCAAAACGAACAGGATTAGGGCCAAGTTCTGGACGCTGATGATGTGCTCTTCTGTACGCTGCTGCGCCCTCTGCAGATGGGCCTGTGTCATTTTGGCGGTGCCAGGCAGTGGATGGGCAGGGCTCAGACTGGGGTCTTTGGGGTGGGGAAGAAGTGGGTGGAGGGGCAGAGGGTGGTTGTGGAGGATGGGACTGGGCTTGGTGTGCTTGGGCAGAGGGTGGTTGTGGAGGGTGAGGATGGGATTGGTGTGGTTGGGAAGGAGGTGGATGCGGAGGATAGGACTGGGCTTGGCACATTTGGGAAGAGGGTGAAGGTGGAGGATGAGGCTGTGATTTGTGTGATTGGGCAGTACTAGGTGGGACAGGAAGGGGCTGAAGGTCCATAGTTGCAGTAGGAGATTTAAGTCCAAAGTTCAGGTGGTTCCATACACTGTATGTTGAGATGGAAGCTGGGACAGGATCACTTGAAATGGAAGAAATTTAAGGAGAGGTAAGTAAGAGTAGATATGCCCCAAGAAGTATGGTCCGCTGAATGAGAATAAATGTCATTAGAATTATTGCATGTGCAGTATTTCTGCCAATTGCAAGCTATACTAAGAGCGACTTTTGTTTTCTGTCCCTCTATGGGCCTTTCACATAGCACTATCCATCAAAGGTTGGTACTTATGGGTATAAGCAAATTATTGATACATTCAATTTATAGAAAGTGTGATTTAAGGTGAAATATGGTGGGTGACAACTAGGTAACTAAGATATACAGTTAATTACCTTCTGAGATCAGCAGTAGTCACAAGTGGCATATCACTGACAAACAAACAGTGCTCTGCAAGCTGAAAAAACAGTGTGAGAAAATGTCTCGATTATGTAAATGTCAATCTAAATTGAAATAGGAGATGATGTGTTAAATAGTATTGTTATTAGATGGACAGTGCGTGTGTACCGTTGAGAACGAGTTCGAAGGTAGAGAAGGCACTGCTAGTGTCCCTGAGGTACAGAAGGAGTGCTAGCTTCCCTCAGGTACAGAAGGAGTGCTAGTGTCCCTGAGGTACAGAAGGAGTGCTAGTGTCCCTGAGGTACAGAAGGAGTGCTAGTGTCCCTGAGGTAGAGAAGGCACTGCTAGTGTCCCTGAGGTACAGAAGGAGTGCTAGTGTCCCTGAGGTACAGAAGGAGTGCTAGTGTCCCTGAGGTAGAGAAGGAGTGCTAGTGTCCCTGAGGTAGAGAAGGAGTGCTAGTGTCCCTGAGGTACAGAAGGAGTGCTAGTGTCCCTGAGGTACAGAAGGAGTGCTAGTGTCCCTGAGGTACAGAAGGAGTGCTAGTGTCCCTGAGGTACAGAAGGCACTGCTAGTGTCCCTGAGGTACAGAAGGAGTGCTAGTGTCCCTGAGGTACAGAAGGAGTGCTAGTGTCCCTGAGGTACAGAAGGCACTGCTAGTGTTGCTGAGGTACAGAAGGAGTGCTAGTGTCCCTGAGGTAGAGAAGGAGTGCTAGTGTCCCTCAGGTACAGAAGGAGTGCTAGTGTCCCTGAGGTACAGAAGGCACTGCTAGTGTTGCTGAGGTACAGAAGGAGTGCTAGTGTCCCTGAGGTAGAGAAGGCACTGCTAGTGTCCCTCAGGCACAGAAGGAGTGCTGGTGTCCCTCAGGTACAGAAGGCACTGCTAGTGTCCCTCAGGCACAGAAGGCACATCCACTTACACACCAGTTTGAACCAGATGATATATTATAGAACACAGTTTTAGTAGTTATGTTAATGAGTGGAAGGTTGTCTATGTTTTTATAATACTAATTACTAGAGGGGAACTTTACGGAACTTACGGCGATCCCATAAGCCACACCGATGATCCGACTTGTGTACTAGCCGAGGCCTATACTCGAGGCTTTACCGTAGTCAAAGCTTCGTTTAGCGGTCTGTGTAATATGTTTTCTTAATCAATATACCAGTAGGATAGAGTCATATTTAGCATGACCAACCCACTGGAAAATGATGGATTTGGTTAAAACAAATTTTTTCCCTTTCAAATCTAAGAAAATAATACAGAAGACTGAGAGATGTGGTTTAAGAAAATATCACATACTTGGTAAAGTGAAGAAAGTGGTTTATTGCAGCACCGTTCGTGAGGTCCATCAATCGGGCAGTTTTGGATCGTTGCCATACCCTCTGGTGTAAGATTATACATCCCATAACATGGTCCCCTAAAAGAAAAGTACATAAGGGGATTGAGAAATTGAACTCATTCATTGTTTTTTTGCTTAATGTGAGGTCTGCTGAAGCCTTGGATTAGAGAAACTGAATCTTGATTACAAGCTAAGGTGCACAGCATCACACATAAAACAGTGGTAATACAAACCCCTACACTAGTATAATAAAGTACCCATCGTCAGACCCAGGACTTAAGAGTTTAATGTTCTCCAGAGTCATGAAAAGTGAGCCTTTCTTCTAGTGTAAAAGTACCCCAAAAAGTGTGGAGGGTGTTAGGGGGAGGGGGCTTATTGTATTGAATATGGCCAAATTAGAGAGGGGTATTTTGAATTGGCAATTGCTAGTGACCAAATATGTATACTTACAAACCATAATTTGGATTGAGAACCAGAGCGAACATCTCCTCTCGTCCACTTTGTAGTTGTTGCTGCATGTGCAGATCGACAGAAGACATGAAGACATCCCATTTTGGATGAGTCTAAAAAATAATTTACATGAAGGTGTAATCAATGCAAATGTATCAAGTATTGATAAATTGGCTCAGATTTACTAGGTAGAAAATAGGTATACGGTGAAAAAAGCCACATGGAATATTACCCTGGTGTTTAAGTTTGTACAAGTGGCAGATTCCAATTGTATACAATCGAAAATATATGATATTACCTTGGTACACTAAATTTTTACTTGGATATGTATGTCAACACTGTACGGAATAAATCTTACGTGAATCCATCCAAGTTGGGTAACATTTTTGCCATGGGTGAACTGAACAGTATCTATCTCCCCTTGCGCTGTAACCTCACATTCTGAGTCATTTGCAAATTGGCCTGGAATAATCAGGTGCGTAACATGGTATGCACCAGATATCTGAAATATATTGAAATAGAACATGTAATAGTGTGGTTGGTAGATATATTTGGTGACAAACAGTCTATACGAAAACCTGCCAGACACCGGCTATAGCCGGCAAAAAGTATATAGCCGTAGTCCTAGGGACTACCCCAGACTGATACTACCAGAGATAGATAGGGGTGGCCAACATAGTGCTGGGGACTACAGAAGGATAGTCCTAAGGACTAAAGTCTGGAGGTCTTCAGTCCCCAGGACTATGTCTGTAGTCCTAAGCACTACATAGGCCTGTCACTGTAGTCCTTAGGCCGACTAGGCCCTATATAAAGCTGGTTGTAGTAGTCTCCATCACTAAGCCTATACCGTTTTATTTGTACCCAGGACTCCACATTTTATACATTTTTTATTAGTCAATTTCATGGAAATATATGCACTGGATGCATCATACGTGGGCTTATTTGATATTTATATCAATTCCCCCAGGTCAAGCTACTGGTCAATGCCCTGGGGACATTGTACATAATTATTATTAATTGCATAGCCTTCCAGAAACATAAACTGTAGGCTACCGGTCAATGCCCTGGGGACATTGTACATCATTATTATTAATTGCATAGCCTTCCAGAAACATAAACTGTAGGCTACCGGTTAATGCCCTGGGGGCATCGTACATAGGCCCTATTTGATATCATTAATTCCCTCAGGGCAAGCTACCGGTTAATGCCCTGAGGGCATTGTACGTACCGGTATAATTTATTCCCTCAGCCTCAGGGCTGATGCACAGATGACGCACAAATGACGCACAATGCTATTAAAGCCCGGTTTTGAATGAACGATGACCTGGCACTGGGCTGCTTAATGGCCATAGTAAGCATGGTCTTAAAAAGCAGCTTGGACTCTTAATTTTGGAGACTTTCCGACCTGAGGGGGGACCCGTCCATTTGCACCCCCTATGTAGGGCCTAGTAGGCCTATTAAATGTGCAGATTTGTTGTCGTTGCTTTGTAACTAAAAAGGGGAGCCTAATCACCCCCCCCCTCACCCGCCCTGAAGAGGGATACATTTGTTGCATATTGTTGCAAGGGGATTTTCAAGAAGCTATCCTTAGACAGCTGTATTATGAGGAGTTTTGGGGCATATCTCCATTAAAAAATTGAAATGATATCTTTGGATTGTTGAAATATGATGTGGTTCGCCCTATGACCCTACACCCTTAAAAATACCTTGAAAAAAGCGGTTATCATAGGCATAGGGCCTGAAGCATTCTAGTCGAAATTCTGATATTAATGGAGATAGGTATTTGATTATCTAGAATCAATAAAGCTGTTTAATCCTAATTACGCACACTGAATACACATAGGCCTACAACTGTATTTAATAGATAGACCCAAGTAGGCCTAGACTAAATGAAAATGTTGTAATCATTTACCACATACCCATGTAATACCCAGCTAAATCATTTCATTTAGTTAGATAATACCGGAACCCTGTTATACATGTATGTAGAGAATACTAGTAGGCCTAGTATGTTTTGTATACATGGGTGTGCGGCTGACAAGGGTACTCTTTGATCAAAATCCCTAGATTGTCAGAGGACTAGCCGCGCACCACCTGTCAAGATAAAATTGAGTGCCCCTCCCTCCCACCGGATTCACATCCTTCTCAACTCAGTCTATAGTTAGTTCTATGCTGTAACAAATAACTGAACACTCATAAATGCCATCCATATGTCCCAAATCGATATACCAACATGTCGGAATTCTGATTACTGTATCGTCAAAGCATCCTATTAATCCACCCTTTCATCCATTGGTAGGCCCGGAATTTACCTTTCCAGAACTGTAACAATTATGAAAATACTCCATGTAGAAATGACTTATTCTCTCAGTGAAAAGTATGATATAATTCAACATTTTATAAATAAAAATGCCATGAGAATGAAAGTAAGAGTTTACCGTCCACCGCGCGCATGCCTTTGGACTCATTATTTGAAAAAGATTTCATTGGACCTACAGTTTTCCTTATTTTTTACCTCTTTAAAGATAAACAAACCATGATAAAACGTTTCAATATAGGCATATTTGGTATCAAATTAAAGGAGCACTGAACCTACGAACTCAGTGCGCCTTTAGGGAGTGCTCATTTTTTAACAACAGGGGGGGGTGGTGGATTTGGGGGGGGGGGTAAAAAATTTGGACCCCTTGACCGGGGGGGGGGAAAAAATTCAGACTCCTCTTGGGGGGGGGGGGGGCAAAAAAATTCAACCTGTTTTGAGGGGAAAAGCCCGCACGTTACTATGCTACAAAGGGGCGCGAGCGCGCGCGATTTTCGGCCTGCCGGGGGGGGTAAAAAATTTCGACCCCTCTAGAGGGGGGGGTGAAAAAAATTCTCGCGCTCTGCGCAAAATCTCACCGCCCCCCCCCTGTTGTTAAAAAATGAGCACTCCCTTAAAGCTTATAATGCCATTAATATAGCCAAGAATTCATGCAGTATCCAGCTAGGCCTAGTTGTCTTACACTTTTACAGGAGTATTGACATATTGTCGTACCAGTGACCACAAGGGAGGTTGAGAAGGGGGTCATGTTTGAAAAAAGGGTGTTGGGCGACCTGGCGACCTGGGCTGTTTTCCAGGCGACCTGGTAGATCTACAATGATTTAAGCGACCTGGCGACTTTTGGAAAAATATGTCTACAGCAAAAATGGTTTACAAAAGCGATTTTGTGATGTGGGGCCCTTAATTTGAGCGACTTTCCAACCTGAGGGGGGGGGGCCTCTGCACAAGACTATACAAAATACCTATACCGGGTACGGAAGTCCACAAATTTATTTAGGCCACAAAAAAATTATCAGCTTTGCAGACACCGCCTGCATCAGTTTAAAAGGGCCGCATACCGCATTGTCGGATGATATAGGTGCCTGTTTTGAATAGGAGCCGGGGGTAATATGGGTTTGAAATAAATAAGTGCCGGGCGTTGAATAGCTGCCTGGGGTGTGTATGGTTATCAGAGGGCTGTATGGTCATATAATATACCATTGGAAAGGTAATTTGAAATTGCATCCGATGATACACATTAGAATGCCAAGTAACGTAATGCAAAAAGATGAACTGATAAAATAGGCATTTATATCTAGAATGTTGATATGTTTCGTTTTTAAATCAGGGATAATAAAGAATAGCTGCCTGCTTTGATTAAGAGCCGGGTATATGGGGGTGTCCAAATAAATAGCTGCCCGGGCACCTATATGCGACAATACTGTAGGTGCTTTTTAAAAAATATTTTCATAAAAAAAATATGGCCAAAATTCTGCCAATATCAAATAAAATAAAAAACCTCCCGCCCGCACCTCTTTTCCCCCAAAAGTTTCTGCAAAGCTGATAATCAATTTTAAGTGGCCTTATATACCATAAATATATGGAGAGTGTATTTACGGACCTCCGCAAATTTGCGGACTTCCACATGTTTGTGGAGAAACAGAATCCATAGGGCATCTATAGCATAGGTCCGGAGTATATAGGATACCATTAGGCTAGCAAATGGCAAGGCCTACCAAAATACCTGACAGTGGCGTATATTAATTGACATGACATGGATTGGTGACAAATAATGTATAATGAATAATGGAAAAAGGGTTCATCATTTTTCAAAAAATCGAGAAGAGGAAAAGAAAGATAGTGACAAGGGACATGTCACATGGGCATTTCTTAAAATCGACAGGCAAGATGGGGACCCCTCATGTAGACCTCCAGGGCATACCCTTACAAAAACTTAATGTAGACTATCAATAAATGTCGTGGGTGCATTATAGGGGATATGATACATGGGCCTATTTGATATTTAAGAGTGGCAGTCTGCACATAGCATGAGCGAAAATACATGAATTGAAGTGAACCAAAAACTAAGTGTAGGTCTATGCACAAATTAAGGGTGAAAGTCAACTTACTTGATTGCCAAAGAGGATGCCAACTGTCTCTACTCCTTTGTGGGTGTTGTGGGCCGAATATGATGCAAAAGAGTCCAGTAGATTATATGGCAGAGAGACATTTTTTCTGCTTCTTTGCTCACCCATGATGTGGGCCTGGCCTCCACGTGTGTAGGGTAATAAACAACATTACACTCTCCAGGCAGATGTTATGGTGGAGAGGTGGATAGATGGGAGGAAATAGTGGCTGGAGAGCGGACAGCCTAGGCCAGCCAAAGATGGTTTGTAAGGTACTCTCTGATTGGCTCCAACGTTTTGGACGGCGACACTGGTGAATAGATTCCTCCTCTAACTGTCTGATCACATGACTTCCGCCAATCTCTATTCTATTACCCGGTACATAAGAAGCGAGTTGAGCCAGCAGAAAAGCATGGAACTCCCAGCTATTCAAGATGGCGGAGCCAGCATGGGACAGTCCCTAATAACGACTGGGGACTTCTCGACAGTCAACAAAATTTCCCAGTTTCCTTCCAAAATACAGTTTTCGCGAAAGTTCTTCGCGCAAGTATATTTTTTCAGCAAATTTTCCCAAAGCATGACCAATTTTATTGCATTTTCCCCCAAACCTTTTGCCGACAATGCCCTAACAAGAGGATATTTGGCAAAGATTATCTAAAATTGGTGTTTTTGGGTCCAAAATCGCCCTAACTAAAGGGAGGGAGTGTTCAATTATTAATTACAGGGGGGTGGTGAGATTTCGAAAACATTTTACGCTTCCCCTCAAGAGTATGTGGAACGCATTTGGGCCGACTAAGATGCCGTAGATGAGTGCTAATATTAAAGTAGACTATTAAAAAACCGACGCTCAATTTTCGCGGGACGGAATCCCCCTCTCTGGGGAGTGGTGGAAATTTCTCCCCCCCCCCAAAAAAAAAATAACCCTACCCCCCTTCCTGTTGATGAATAACTTATTCAAGTCACACAGACATATTGTTTTATGTTTACCTGATGGGCAAAAAACCAGGGGCACAAATGCTCATATCTGATTTGTCCAGGGGACCAAATGTCTTGTCAGTGCTTGTGGACATCAATAGAAGTCCTGTCTGCATGATCACTGTTGTTGTGCAGCCTATTTATTGAGTTCGCCCAACTTCTATCTTGATGACTGATTGGTAAAACTATATGTTTTAATCCAGGCAGGTGTTGGATGACCTTCTTTCTGGTCTTATCTGACTTAGGCCCAAGCCTACATTACGCTGCATTTACCTATTGAAGAAGAGAGGTCTAC
>CANHQG010000396.1:0-32650 GCA_947462335.1 Harmothoe impar
TGGATGGATAGGAAGGAGGGAGGTTAAAAGTGTTGATCCCTTGACTTGGGGGAGGTTTTTTTCAGCAAAAAAACTGTGTGCAGCACCATGCATTAAAGGGTGCGCGAGAACAATACTTAACCCGTTATGACCCTTTCACTCCTTTGTTAAAAAATAACTGCTCCCTAGAGGTGGATTTGGGAGTGCTATCAGGCAGCAGGGTGCTAGAAAGGGGCCTTGGATGTTGAACTCTTTAAGGACGGCATGATACCTTAATGTCTCTATCCTTCTGTAGCCCTGGCAAGTAACCCGCCAGTGCTGCATTCAGACATCATGCTGACCCTATGGGTTGCAACACTTCCAAAGGGCTGGCATGATGTACCAATGCAGTACCGGTGAATGACAACTGTTATCTTTTAGCGACATCCGTCCTTAAAGTGTTTATGCATAATTATCATGGCACTGACCTTGTATTGAGACTAGTAGTATAGTATGTATCGGAACGGGACTATAGTTAAGTACTGTTTATTACTCAATCGACCTGCAGCCAATCAGAGGCCTCCATTTGGTCACGTGACCGGAAGTGACCTACTTAGGGGATTAGTGGTGCATTCTGGGTGACCTACTTAGAAGCTCTCAGCCAATCAGAGGCCGGCATTCTGGTAACCATGGTAACGTGACCTACTTACGTCACGTGACCTACTTAGGCTCAGCCAATCAGAAGCCGGCATTCTGGTAACTAGGGTAACGTGACCTACTTAGGGTTTGTTTGTAAACAACACCACGTGGCTCTCTTGTTTGTAAACAACACCACGTGACACGTGACTGTTTGTAAACAAACAATTCGACTTAGTCTGACATTTTCAGCTGTCGCATGCTGACCTGCTGCTATCATAAGAGAAACAAAAGCCCTAATCACGCTTTTCAGCTGGATCCTTCCACCCACCAGACATGGATCCAGATGGGAGGGTGGTTTAAAATTAATCCGTGTACCGACTGTCATACAATAGTGTAATTAGTTGAACACGTGTTACCTGTATAAAGGATTAGCAGGTCATGGGCTTAGAGTGTGTATAGAAAAACAACTACAGGTAGCGTGAACAAAGCGACCCCCTCCCTTTCTGTCACTCTGTCTGTGACTAGAGGGCGCGCGTGTGGTAAGCGGCTTAAATCTAAAGAAAAAAAATCACCCTCTCCTGTCGTCAGCAGTCAGCTGGCCGGCGGCTGGAAAATGCGATTAGAGGGATGATGAGCGCGGTTTTTTATATTCAATATATTAGAAGTGTGCTTTGTTGCTTATATAGTTCATTATGCGTTTAAAATGTTCGCGAGTATCGTAGAAATGTACAAAAATCCTATTGTGGCGCCATCTGACGAAAAGAGCGGAGAACTATATTACCTAGACTAGTTGACCCTGCCAGCCTGGTCAAGTGAAATTAGTAAGGAGACCGCACATTAACGCGCTCCACAGTCTTTAGACAGTTAAGACTATAGTACCGTAGATTCTACTGTGTACTCACACTAACTATTTACAGTGCTACATATTCATACCCGTGTTCTAAGTGTTTTTTTAGAAAAAAGCGATCTACTCACCCATTTTTTTTAGACAAACTCCTATTAGCAGGTAACCCCTGTATAAACCATACTGCAAAGATCTGCTACTTCGAGCGTCTGCCTCGTGACTGATAGTGTACAACAAGACGAAGTGGGCAGAGGTGAAGTACTGTTCCAAGAAAAATTGAGGCTCTTTATATAGCTGAGAGAGCGGCTAATCCGGATGTTCTAAGCTTGTTTTCACCTAGAGCCCCACCCTCTTCCAGAGAGGAATCAAATTGCTTTTCACCTGGACCCTTCCACCCCTCATCCATCAGCATGAAAAGAGGGATAACAAGTGTAACGTGCGCTACATGTATATGGGATTATAGCTGGTGAAGAGATAAAGCCAGGTCAACTGTGTATACAAAGACTACAGGAGGTGATTAACGACAGGTGTGACGCGCCAGCCCGTGGACGGATTATCTTCTAAGCTGACGCTTATTCAACTAGCCAGCTGCCGTCCGCTCCACTCACCACGGCAAGAGGAGGTGCTTTTGTTTTACACTTAAGTCGCTTACCACATGTACTCGTCTCTACCTCACAGACAGACACCCTCTCGCTTGCTTCACGACCCCTGTAGCTTTTTTTGTATACACACTCTAATCTCATAACCCCCTGATCCGTTATACAGGTAACGGGTATTCTCTTTTAAATAGCTGCCAGTCAGCCTGCGGCAGCTGAAAACGACGGTAAGTAGCTTAGCTCTAGAAGCAAGAAGGCGTATATAAGGAGGCTGACACGTGTATAGGCGCCTTATAAGTCGGCAGGGGGTAAATACTAGTGAAAAAGGAAGGCAGGTGTGCAGGTAGCTTTCTAACAGACACGTGTGTGCACTAAGCTGCTTAAGTCTAAACCCACCTGCAGTAGTCAGGTAGCATGTGAAAACTTACTTAACAGATCTCTTAATTGAGTAGAGACTCTGTACTGAGAGAGTCTTTTCAGCCGTTTAAGAGGATTATCTAGGACAGGGTACATAAGGAGTGAAACGACGCTCTCACCCATCACACTTACTCGACCCGCCCTTCATCATCGTAGCATCGTCCACTCTACGCTCGCTCAGAATGTTATGATGGTTAGTTCTGCTATTTTCAGCTACTTTTCTTATCGAAGTGTTGACGCTACAGAGCATCGAAACTCTCTCCAAATGAGTCCAAGAAAGAAAAAGCAACTTCCACTTGAAGCAGGAAGAGAAACAGTGCCCTATGATGCATGTGAGGTAAAGAAACATTGGAAGGACGTCACCGAGGAGCAATGGATAGAAGCATAGCTGAGCACAAGCAGCTCGTGCAGCTGCTGCAGCTGACACTAGTGTCAGCTGCTGCTTGTGCTGCTCGTGCCGCGGCTATTTGTAAACTAATTAATACGACTTCCTCATTAAATTTGTCATCTACAACTGCTTCAATCTTAAGGCTTTTTTTTTAAGTTTATTCTTTTTTCAAATTTGGTCCCACCTCAAAAGAGGAATAGGACTCTGTAACAATGTAGCTCTCTTGATCAATTAACAGCCCCATTTTTCTTAGATGTCATCTGACAGCTTCTTGCTAGGCCAGGATATTGTTAAATAAACAACTTGGAAAGCTAATTACAGTTTTCTGGGCTTGAAATATGAGTATCTTGACTGTAACAGCAGCCTTTTTACCGTATAGTCCTTCAACGGACTCTTGCTGGCCAGACTTTCAAGCAAGTTTGCCAAAGTCCAGCCTGTTATTGAATGTCCAGCCTAGCCTGACCCTCAGTAGAATGGTCCTTGACCCATCTATTATAGTCCAGCAGTGCCTGACCCTTGTATGAGAGTAGTATTGGCGACATTGGCTGACTCTGATATTTACCTGTGTGTACGGGGGGAGGAGAGGGTTCACAGCCACAGCTCTCTTAAGGCAAAGCTTGCGCTTATAGAGCACTACTAGTGGGGGTTTGAATGAGGAGTCTATGGCGTTTGTCTTAAAAAAAAATAGCCATGGCACATGTCGATGTCGCTTAATTATGCTCATATCTCATGTCGATTTTAAGAATTGCTCATGTCACCTGTCACTATGTTTTTCAAGCTTCATGTCAAATGTCACTAGGCCTCATGTCGAATGTCGATTCTAAGAAACAGACATGTCGCCATCTCGAATTTAGTGGTCCACACCGCCGCTGCTGCTGCTGCTGCTGCTGCTGCTGCTGCTGCTGATTTGCTGTTGCTGCTGCTGTTGGTGCTGCTGCTTGTGCTGCTCGTGCAGCTGCTGCAGCTGCTGACAGCTGCTGCTGCTTGTGCTGCTCGTGCAGCTGCTGCAGTTGCTGACGATGTCACGGATGCTGTTGACAGATGCTGCTGCTTGTGCTGCTCGTGCAGCTGCTGCTGCTGCTGACGATGTCACGGATGCTGCTGACAGATGCTGCTGCTTGTGCTGCACGAGACTGAGTAGCTGCTATTACTAATGCTACTAATACTAGTATGAGAAAATACATTTAGTCAGTTGATTAAATCAAGGAGGTTTTCTGACTTCAGTGGATCGTTTAGCCATCGGCCACGGGCAAAACTTGAAACCATTTTATACATGGGACAATTGGCAGAGTCGAAACATGTTGGTACGATGGGATCGATCATGTTCATCATCAGTTCAGGCAAAGGAAGTGTGTCGACAGCACGCGAAAACTTCATGTCTGGATGTTTCAACACAAGGCCTTTTATCACACTCACACAGCTGCTTTGAAGAGTGAATCCTTGACCAAACTTGAGCTTTTCCAACACAGCTTTGGCCTCTTTCTGTGCAGTAAGGGATCTCTCTTTCGGGTTCATCTCAGTGCTGTCTAGCATGTCCTCAAAGTCTTTAACATAATGTTCCAACGGGCTACAAATGATGTACTCCAGATCATCGTCCGTATATGTCGTCTCCTCGCACCATATTGTGTCTTCTCCTGTTTCGAATTCCGTCATTTTCTGAACAATCTCCTCGTGAGTGCCTTGCATATATCGAAGCTCCTTCAAAGACCTGATAACTTCTATGGCGAAGACTGAACAAATACCTGAAGGAATTTCACCACAGTCAGGCCAAGTATACGGAGCTAAGAAAAATAGCTCCAACAAAATCTTCTCCCTCTGTCCAAATGAAACTACTTCCGTTCCGATGAAGTTGAAGCATGCTTCTATCCATTGCTCCTTGGTGACGTCCTTCCAATGTTTCTTTACCTCACATGCATCATAGGGCACTGTTTCTCTTCCTGCTTCAAGTGGAAGTTGCTTTTTCTTTCTTGGACTCATTTGGAGAGAGTTTCGATGCTCTGTAGCGTCAACACTTCGATAAGAAAAGTAGCTGAAAATAGCAGAACTAACCATCATAACATTCTGAGCGAGCGTAGAGTGGACGATGCTACAATGATGAAGGGCGGGTCGAGAAAGTGTGATGGGTGAGAGCGTCGTTTCACTCCTTATGTACCCTGTCCTAGATAATCCTCTTAAACGGCTGAAAAGACTCTCTCAGTACAGAGTCTCTACTCAATTAAGAGATCTGTTAAGTAAGTTTTCACATGCTACCTGACTACTGCAGGTGGGTTTAGACTTAAGCAGCTTAGTGCACACACGTGTCTGTTAGAAAGCTACCTGCACACCTGCCTTCCTTTTTCACTAGTATTTACCCCCTGCCGACTTATAAGGCGCCTATACACGTGTCAGCCTCCTTATATACGCCTTCTTGCTTCTAGAGCTAAGCTACTTACCGTCGTTTTCAGCTGCCGCAGGCTGACTGGCAGCTATTTAAAAGAGAATACCCGTTACCTGTATAACGGATCAGGGGGTTATGAGATTAGAGTGTGTATACAAAAAAAGCTACAGGGGTCGTGAAGCAAGCGAGAGGGTGTCTGTCTGTGAGGTAGAGACGAGTACATGTGGTAAGCGACTTAAGTGTAAAACAAAAGCACCTCCTCTTGCCGTGGTGAGTGGAGCGGACGGCAGCTGGCTAGTTGAATAAGCGTCAGCTTAGAAGATAATCCGTCCACGGGCTGGCGCGTCACACCTGTCGTTAATCACCTCCTGTAGTCTTTGTATACACAGTTGACCTGGCTTTATCTCTTCACCAGCTATAATCCCATATACATGTAGCGCACGTTACACTTGTTATCCCTCTTTTCATGCTGATGGATGAGGGGTGGAAGGGTCCAGGTGAAAAGCAATTTGATTCCTCTCTGGAAGAGGGTGGGGCTCTAGGTGAAAACAAGCTTAGAACATCCGGATTAGCCGCTCTCTCAGCTATATAAAGAGCCTCAATTTTTCTTGGAACAGTACTTCACCTCTGCCCACTTCGTCTTGTTGTACACTATCAGTCACGAGGCAGACGCTCGAAGTAGCAGATCTTTGCAGTATGGTTTATACAGGGGTTACCTGCTAATAGGAGTTTGTCTAAAAAAAATGGGTGAGTAGATCGCTTTTTTCTAAAAAAACACTTAGAACACGGGTATGAATATGTAGCACTGTAAATAGTTAGTGTGAGTACACAGTAGAATCTACGGTACTATAGTCTTAACTGTCTAAAGACTGTGGAGCGCGTTAATGTGCGGTCTCCTTACTAATTTCACTTGACCAGGCTGGCAGGGTCAACTAGTCTAGGTAATTGCAACCACAAGGGTGGCTACTCAAGATCCAAGTAGACCTACTACTACGAGATTGTCTTTTGACCACTCTGCCGCCTGGTGATTACATGCTCTAGTCTAGCTCGCCATACCCTAGTATAGTTCTCCGCTCTTTTCGTCAGATGGCGCCACAATAGGATTTTTGTACATTTCTACGATACTCGCGAACATTTTAAACGCATAATGAACTATATAAGCAACAAAGCACACTTCTAATATATTGAATATAAAAAACCGCGCTCATCATCCCTCTAATCGCATTTTCCAGCCGCCGGCCAGCTGACTGCTGACGACAGGAGAGGGTGATTTTTTTTCTTTAGATTTAAGCCGCTTACCACACGCGCGCCCTCTAGTCACAGACAGAGTGACAGAAAGGGAGGGGGTCGCTTTGTTCACGCTACCTGTAGTTGTTTTTCTATACACACTCTAAGCCCATGACCTGCTAATCCTTTATACAGGTAACACGTGTTCAACTAATTACACTATTGTATGACAGTCGGTACACGGATTAATTTTAAACCACCCTCCCATCTGGATCCATGTCTGGTGGGTGGAAGGATCCAGCTGAAAAGCGTGATTAGGGCTTTTGTTTCTCTTATGATAGCAGCAGGTCAGCATGCGACAGCTGAAAATGTCAGACTAAGTCGAATTGTTTGTTAACAAACAGTCACGTGTCACGTGGTGTTGTTTACAAACAAGAGAGCCACGTGGTGTTGTTTACAAACAAACCCTAAGTAGGTCACGTTACCCTAGTTACCAGAATGCCGGCTTCTGATTGGCTGAGCCTAAGTAGGTCACGTGACGTAAGTAGGTCACGTTACCATGGTTACCAGAATGCCGGCCTCTGATTGGCTGAGAGCTTCTAAGTAGGTCACCCAGAATGCACCACTAATCCCCTAAGTAGGTCACTTCCGGTCACGTGACCAAATGGAGGCCTCTGATTGGCTGCAGGTCGATTGAGTAATAAACAGTACTTAACTATAGTCCCGTTCCGATACATACAATACTACTGAGACTGCTGACAGTTGTGTTGTTGTCATAATACCTGAACCCATCCCCCACCTGCCCACGTGTTGACTGCAGCCGACTCGCTGACACAATACATTACCTGTAATTGCTTGTAGGAGAATCTCATGGTTAGTTTTTATTTTGTCGGTGATGATTATTCTCTCACCTTTTTCAGCTGAACTCACGTGGTTCATCATGGCGACTAAAACTTACAGTATATCTCTGTGGTATGACGGCTGACACTGGGGCCCCACTACACCCACTGTACGGAAACTGCTTTTTAAGAGACATGTTATCCTAACCTGGAGGACAGTTTTGCGGGTGGCTCTTCATTGTATTCAAAATGTATTCAAAATGTACACGAATGTTCAATATGGCCATACTTCATGTCCTACCTACTTTATCTAACAGTATTTGCAGAATTCAGCTTAAAATTCAGCAAATTATCAGTTTTATGCTCAATTTAAGACTTTTGGAGTGCACGCTATAAGTCAACCCACTAAAAATACACTGAAAAAGACTGTAATCGGACCATGCCACTTTAACATCATACTTTTGTACTGTAATACTGATCTCCATATTGGACTGGATACCACCATCAGCTCATGGGGACAGTGCCCCTTGTTGGTTATAGTACATTGTTTATATTCACCAAAATAACAATTTTGTGGCTAGTTATTATTTATGCTTTTAGCCATATTCAGACCAGTAGCAGTGCATCAAAGCATAGTAAATGCTGACACCTATTTCAATGTTTTGACAATTTGTGTCCCATGCATTGATCTAAAGCCTCCTGTACTCCCGCAGAGACGGCCGTCTGTCTGTTCGTCTGCTGCTAGTTTAACGGTGGTTAAGACATGGTTGTGGCTTCGTATTGAGCTACTTTCCCACCTACGAGCGGTGACACTGGGCGCTTCTTACAATACGGTTATATTTACCTCCGTCACAGTTCAAGAAAACCCGACAGTGACGGTGACTCGGCGCTTTTTGTGGTGTTACTAATAAGTCATTAAGTCGGTGCAAGCAGCCACTTGCAGATGCCACCCACGTGCATTGACGCCTGCCTTGTACTGCTATATTTAACGCTGTCACAGGGTTGTGGTTTGTGACACTGACTGCTGACAGTGATTCAGCAGTTTTACACTGTTCTGCTAAAGTTGTGTTTAATGAAGTCATAGGGCTGTTTTAATTGTATTAAATGCAGTGACAGTGTTATTTCTGACAGTGACAGTCAGACAGTGACAGTGACTCAGCAGGTTTCCTACTGCAGTTATATTCACCACAGTCACAGGGTTGTGGTTTGTGACATCATGACGCGGCATGTTTCACAGGTCATTGACACCATTGACAGGGACTGCTGACAGTGACTCAGCAGTTTTACACCGCTGTAATCTGACTGGACACTTTGCGTCAGCTTCTTAATGACCCAAGACACCCAGAACAGCAGATTGTTGTGGTATTTAAGGCTATTAAAGAGAATCCTGGACTACTTTTTGTAGCATTTAAGCAGGTTTTTTGCGGCATTTAAGACGCTTAGCGGATGTATTCGTCGTGTTTTATGACATTTGAGGCAATCAAAGCCAGCTTTTTGTGACAGTTGAGTTAATCATAAAAGTATCAAACTACATTTTTGTGGCATTTTACCCAATTTAACCACTAGCAGCATGAGGAGTGTTGATATTCTGGGCAGCACAAAGGTGCCAGGTGCTATTCCTGGTGTGTTGGAGGCAGTTAAGGAGCGCCGACCGGAATATCTGACTCCCTGTCCCGGGCAGCAAATGTCACAATGAGCAGGCTGCGGGACGGTGCTGGTAACTAACGAGGACTGGAGGCGTGAGTAAGCGGTTACTTAGTACTTACTGTTAGTGAGGTGAGCGGATGTGACTCCCTCCCTACACTCATACCCTCAGCTGTCTCAGCTTTGATGTCTGATTAGCTGCTTCACACAACTCTAGGTTGTCACACCATCTTAAAGAAGCAGACCGCAGTGGCACTTATACATTTTGACTAGGCCCACCCCCTTCACTAATAAAAGACAGGTGCTTATTCAAGACCAAATTTATATTGCTTTTATTGATATATTACTATTGTACCCACAGCAACTATTGAACACTGATGCTTATCGAGCAAATTACAACTAGCAAACAGAGAGCTATAATGGTATCTGGGATGTAACTATAGTAACAAACAGAGAAGTATAATGGTGTCTGGGCTGTAACCATAGTAACAAACAGAGAAGTTTAGTGGTATCTGGGCTGTAACTATAGTAACAAACAAAGAAGTAAATTGGTATCTGGTTACAGTTCACAAACCATTTTTATCTGCTTGAAGCAGTCAATTTAGCTCAAGCAGATCAGCTCAAGCAAATCCCAGTTCACCAAAGATCATCATTTGTTTGAATATCCAAGTCAATGCATGTACTGCTTAAGATTTTACACAGAATAACCATCTGCTTGACATTTTAAGCAGAAGTCCAAGCAGTTCAGGTACTTACCTATAAGCTGTATTGTGAACCCCAACCTTTGAACTGAGCTTGAGTTTAACTTTGCAGATGGGCTCTGCTTGAGATTGCAGTTTTAAGATCACGTTCTGTGAACTGGGCCTGGTCTGATACCCTTTTCCTATGTCAGAGAGGTCTGGGAATTGTGTGTGTTACATTCTAGGTCTTGGCAAATTTTGGGGGTCCAAACCATAGTAACAAACAGAGAAGTATAATGGTATCTGCTCTGTTACCATAGTAACAAACAGAGAAGTATAATGGTATCTGGGCTGTAACTATAGTAACAAACAGAGAAGTATAATGGTATCTGCTCTGTTACCATAGTAACAAACAGAGAAGTATAATGGTATCTGGGCTGTAACTATAGTAACAAACAGAGAAGTATAATGGTATCTGCTCTGTTACCATAGTAACAAACAGAGAAGTATAATGGTATCTGCTCTGTTACCATAGTAACAAACAGAGAAGTATAATGGTATCTGCTCTGTTACCATAGTAACAAACAGAGAAGTATAATGGTATCTGGGCTGTAACTATAGTAACAAACAGAGAAGTATAATGGTATCTGCTCTGTTACCATAGTAACAAACAGAGAAGTATAATGGTATCTGCTCTGTTACCATAGTAACAAACAGAGAAGTATAATGGTATCTGGGATGTAACCATAGTAACAAACAGAGAAGTATAATGGTATCTGCTCTGTTACCATAGTAACAAACAGAGAAGTATAATGGTATCTGGGCTGTAACTATAGTAACAAACAGAGAAGTATAATGGTATCTGCTCTGTTACCATAGTAACAAACAGAGAAGTATAATGGTATCTGCTCTGTTACCATAGTAACAAACAGAGAAGTATAATGGTATCTGCTCTGTTACCATAGTAACAAACAGAGAAGTATAATGGTATCTGGGCTGTAACTATAGTAACAAACAGAGAAGTATAATGGTATCTGCTCTGTTACCATAGTAACAAACAGAGAAGTATAATGGTATCTGCTCTGTTACCATAGTAACAAACAGAGAAGTATAATGGTATCTGGGATGTAACCATAGTAACAAACAGAGAAGTATAATGGTATCTGGGCTGTAACTATAGTAACAAACAGAGAAGTATAATGGTATCTAAGATGTAACCATAGTAACGTGTAATGGTATTTGGTCCCAGTTCACAAACCATTTTTTATCTGCTTGAAGCAGTCAATTTAGCTCAAGCAGATCAGCTCAAGCAAATCCCAGTTCACCAAAGATCATCATTTGTTTGAATATCCAAGTCGATGCATGTACTGCTTGAGGTTTTACACAGAACTACCATCTATTTGACATTTCAAGCAGAAGTCCAAGCAGTTCAGGTACTTACCTATATAAGCTGTGCTGTGAACCCCAACTTGTGAACTGAGCTTGATCTAAACCTTCCAGATGGGCTCTGCTTGAGCTTTCAGTTTTAAGATCACGTTTTGTAGGAAGCAAATCATTATTGAGCCCCATTTAGTTCTGGTTATGAGTATGAGTAAATCGATTAATTTAAACCTATGCAAAATGACAGTTTCTTCACTTGTTCGGGGCCTGGGCCCAATTATGAAGAAAATGTCATTTTGGAAAGCTTGCCGTGGACCTCTCTGTCTCTGTGTTATGCTGCTCCTTGCATGTACCCACACCTCCTCCCGGTGTGTAGACTGACTAGATGTGACTGCTTTAGGGTAGATTCACCACTTTCAGACGCTGATTGGCAGTGCTAACGTGCCCCTGTTCCCTGAGTTACAGCTCTGTTAATATTACACTAGAGATATCATCAGAATATGTATGGTGAGAGGAGTGTCGGGACTGTGTACCCAACCGGTAAATGATAGATTATATGGGTCGGATCAAAAAATGATGCAGATCTGGGGGTACACATGGGCAAAACACAAAATTCAAAATGTCATTAAACAACTTTATTTTCCTAAAAGGGTAGCATCTTGGCTCCCTGAAACCACTGTGGAACTCTGTTTCGCCCAAGAATGCAGTTTCTATTCACTGTCCACCACATGCTACCATAATCTTGAGGCGTCTGTGACATTAATGAAGAATGCACTTCAACAATGTCTTTTAAAGTGACCCAGGAACTCCAAATTTTGTCTCCTATTTGGCTGATCATGTACCATCATTCCTGGGAAATTTTAAAGATGTAGGTCGCAAATTAAAAAAATTGTGGTTCCTTCAATTATGTTGAAATAAGAAAAATCCAAAGCAGTTTGTAACACTTTACCAACTTCAGCCTAGTTTCCCTAAACTTGCTTGGTTTACCATCAAAATAGCTGTGTAACATCTTTAATATGTCTAGTTCCCAAAATATTAATCCTTAGATAATGGTATTGGACCATCTGGCCACACCAGTCATTGCAATGTGGTGTTGAATACTCTATTAACGTCACAGACGCCTCAAGACTCATAGAAATTCCCTAGAATCATCATTATACCTTTTTGAATGAAATATTCAACATCAAATTTAGAGAATTTAATAGCCTGATTTCACCTCATGTCGGACACTTTGGATTTATTTGCAAGTAATAGTGACTGATTTGCCTTGCTATTACATTAAGCATAGTATAATGTGTACAAGGTTTGCTTATTAGTAAGACTTTTTTAAATATCTACAATATGAACATGCTTTTAACACTATTGAACCTGTTCAATATAGAAAATATACAAATACCTCATTTATCATAAGAAAACTTGATATGTTAGGCTAATAGCACATGATCTCCTTCTATAAGAAGAAATTTACAGGTAAAAAAACACATTTTATTAAAAGGCTAGAGACATTTCTCTAGTTTCCAGAGACACTGCCCCCCATGTTTTAAAAGGAATCTTTAACCTAACAATGATAATAGCTGAAAAAGTTCTTTTTGGAGAAGGAGATCATGTGCTATTGGGGTGCCGATGTTGAGGTTTATTGAATTTGACGGTGTATATTATGCCATAAGGACTTACTGATTTCTACTGAGAGAGTAATTGCATTGCCCCCTCCAGACTTATGGAAAGGGGAAAACACATGGGACAGTGATGTCCGGCTCTGGGTGACGTTTTGACACATTTATAAAAGGTCTTCAAATATTTTTCCTGAACATATAGTTTTTCTTTGATTATTCTACTTCAGAATAGATATACCTTTCTGTCTAGATTTCATTATATTGTCTGGGTGTAGATATAACATCAATACTTTGCATGAAAGCACCCTGTCCGACATCAGGTATCATATGATTTTACACTTTAGGCATACGCTCCTGACCACTAAACAGGCCTACTTCAGGGCATGAGCAGGTACAGATAATTGTAATTCTTTATCAGTTAGCAGAACACTTCAATTCTACTATAATACACCCACATAGTGTATAGAACCTACATTGTATTATGCTTTTTAAAGCTAAAGGTGTCCGACTTATGGTGAATCTACTCTAGGCCTGCACTAGGCCCGCATTGGCCTTGTTGTTAGGCTGACTAGATGTGCTTGCACTAGGCCCGTGTGTGTGTGTGTGTGTAGCGCCCTCTGTTGTCCCCACGTAGTGCGTCATTCCCCCACCAGGGGGCCCTCCTTCTGCCGTGTAGGACTGTACGTCACTGCCGCCATCTTGTACCAACGGCACGACCGATGGGATCGCTAACTATCTACAATCCCAGAAATGCCTTTCTGTGTCTAGGGAAAATGGTTCCTCAGGAAAATTGCTTGAGTCATGTGACTATAAAATGGTTTACTGTGACCTGCGAAAATGGATTCAAATAAATAGCTTTCAATGACTTAGCAAAATGGCTTCCCAAGACTAGCACTTGGAAAGCAGCTTGCCATGACCCACCATAACAGCAACATGTATGACTAAACCCAGTAGCACAATGACTTCCCAGACTCAGGAAAATGGCTTCCTGCGATTAGGAAAAGTACTTTCCTGTGACTAGGGAAAATGATTAAGATGTTTTGCCCCAACTTTGAAGAAATGGCTTCTAAGACAAAGACTTGGAAAATGGCTTCCCATGACTCAATGAAATGGCTTCCCCTAACTCAACAAAATGGCTTTGCATGACTTAGCAAAATGTCTTTCCCTGACTCACTGAAAAGGTTTCCCCTGAATGACGAAAATGATAATCCATGACTTACCAAAATGGCTACCCCTGATCCAGCATAATATATTTTTATGACTCTCAGAAGCTTCTTCATGACTCTTGGAAAGGACTTCCTGTGACACTGTAAAACAGGAGCTTCCCCTTACTGAGGCCCGCTGCCTGTTAGCCCCCCCTCCCCCCCCTCCCCCATGTGGTGTGGGTTGTGTGTGTTGTGTGGCCTCCCCCCCCCCCCTCCTCGCTGTCCTCCTGTGTCCTGTGAGCCTCCTGTCAGTGTGAAGCATTAATTCCCTCTAATTTTACCTCCTCCCCTCCTTCATGTCCAATTTAAGAAATAGGTGTCTATTTATACACGGTGGCCGCCCGCTCCGGCCACCAGCGGGTTGTACAGGGTGGGGTAGGATAACACAGGGAGTTACATCCCTGCTATCATGATAACGGTGAATAGCAGTTATGTACAAGCCTTATGTAGGCCTAGTTATCATGATGTACAGCCTAATGTAGGCCTAGTTATTTATCATGATGTACAGCCTAATGTAGACCTAGTCATCATGATGTACAGCCTAATGTAGGCCTAGTTATCATGATGTACAGCCTAATGTAGGCCTACTTATCATGATAAGACAGGAACAGTGAATAACTGTTAGGAAAACCAGTTCTCATGATGTATAAGCCTAATACAGGCGTAGTCATCATGATGTACATGCCTAATGTAGGCCTAGTTATCAAGATGAACAAGCCTAGTAGAGGCCTAGTTATCATGACAATAAGGAATGGTAAAGAATTGTGTTGTACATACAGCTATCATGATGTAAGCCTAATACAGGCCTAGTTATCATGATGTACAGCCTAATGTAGGCCTACTTATCATGAGGTACAGCCTAATGTAGGCCTAGTTATCATGATGTACAGCCTCATACAGGCCTAGTTATTATCATAATACAGGAATAGTGAATAACTGTGACACATACAGTTACTATGATGTACAGCCTAATATAGGCCTATTTATCATGATGTACACCCCGATACAGGCTTAGTTATCAGGATAATACAGGAACAGTGAATAACTGTTAGTACATACATACTGTTCTCATGATGTACAAGCCTAATACAAGCCTAGTTATCATGATGTACAAGCCTAATACAGGCCTACTTATCATGATGTACAAGCCTAATACAGACCTAGTTATCATGATGTACAAGCCTAATACAGGCCTAGTTATCATGATCTACAAGCCTAATACAGGCCTACTTATCATGATGTACAAGCCTAATACAGACCTAGTTATCATGCTGTACAAGCCTAATGTAGGCCTAGTTATCATGATCTACAAGCCTAATACAGGCCTACTTATCATGATCTACAAGCCTAATACAGGCCTACTTATCATGATGTACAAGCCTAATACAGACCTAGTTATCATGCTGTACAAGCCTAATACAGGTCTAGTTATTATGTTGTACAAGCCTAATACAGGCCTAGTTATCATGATGTACAAGCCTGATACAGGCCTAGTTATCATGATGTACAGCCTAATACAGGCCTAATTATCATGATTTGCAGCCTAATACAGGCCTAGTTATCATGATGTACAAGCCTAATACAGGCCTAGTCATCATGATGTACAGCCCAATGTAGGCCTAGTTATCGTGATGTACAAGCCTAGTACAGGCCTTGTTATCATGATGTACAAGCCTAATACAGGCCTTTTTAGCATGATTTACAGCCTAATAAGGCCTATTTATCATGATGTACAAGCCTAATAAGACCTATTTATCATGATGTACAAGCCTTATGTAGGCCTAGTTATCATGATACACAAGCCTAGTACAGGCCTCGTTATCATGATGTACAGCCTAATACAGGCCTACTTATCATGATAATACAGGAACAGTGAATAACTGTTAGGAAAATCAGTTCTCATGATGTATAAGCCTAATGTAGGCCTAGTTATCATGATGTACAAGCCTAATGCAGGCCTAGTTATCATGATGACACACAAAGGTGAACAACTGTGATAGACATCCATTAAATGATGCAAGCATAATTAAAATGATTTGATACATATATATTGTGCATCATAGTAGGGAATTGTTATGAATAAAAACAAACATTATGATGTCCAAGCTAAATGGAGGCCTAGTTATGATGATTTGAAAACATAACAAGTTGTGCATAATTGTATTGAAGTAATATGAAGCTATAACTGTGAAGAACAAATCTAGGTTTAAGTTCGTGAATAGTGATGGTAGGGTAGGATGATGTAGAGAGAGCATAGAGTTATTTATTATGATGTACACGCCTTATCCAGTCCTGGTTATGATGGTCTAAGTGCTTGTGTACAATAGTTTATCAGTACTATATATAGTAGTATTGATTCAGTAGGAAACTTAACAAGTGTATTGAGAACTGTATTTGTAGAGTAGAGAGCCAGTCTGTGGAGGTTGTGACAGGTGGTAACTATGGAGAAGGCACCCAACACAGGTTGGACTAACCAGTTAACTTTAAGACACTGTCCTTAGCAACCCCTGCCCCCCTCCCACCAACACACACCCGACCCCAACTACCCCCACTCACCATCCCCCCCCCCCCCACACTCACACTCACACTCACACACTATCCCCTGTGTTCATCATTCACCGCCCCCTATTATCACTCGACGTCGTGAATTACTTTTTTCTTTTGTTTTGGTAATTGGCGCACACAGTGAACAAGCAGCCATCTTGGATCGGCCTCGAGACCCGCTCAAGTTGTTAATGGGGAAGGGTCGGGTTTCAAAGGCAACAGTCGGTTTTGGTTTGTTTTACACGTTTTAATATTTCAGGGTGTATTTTGGCTGATGCGGATATCCCGTCATATCGAGTTAAATCGCGGCCGGCACAGGTTCTGATGCAGCTGGGTTTTTCTGTACCACTGGGGCACAATGAATTATACAAAGCATGTTTATTATTGTAACAATTTGATCTGGAAATTATCAATATTTATTTGTTCATTATAGTCTCATTAGGCCTATATAATTTTCCTCTATATTGAAATGATTGATTGAACAGGAAGATATTTTGCTATAACTAGACTCACATTCTCATGGCTATAAATGAGTTTCAAGAGTTCACACAAACTGACATTTCTCAATGATTTCGAAACCAAAAGTGAAAAAGTTTCCTCTGTATATTTGTGTGCAAGAGAGTCAAGGTACCCTAGATTCTATCATATACATGTACCTTATCATGTAGCTATTGACAGATAAAACACTAATACTATCCCTATGACTGGGAGAGGTGGTTAGTGTGTGAAGCAGGTGGACACTCACCTGGTTAGGAAGTCCTCGTTTGTAACAACAGGGGGAGGGAAGGGTTGGTGAAATTACAAACAGGTGTGACATAAAGGTTGTGGTCCCCCCGGAAGAAGGGTCCACATCTTTTTGGTTCCACTCCCCCCCCCCCCCCCACAAAGAGAGGGTTCAAATCTACCCTGGCCAGCCCCTTCTGTCTACTGACTAAATTAAAATTGGATGTTTGCCCGGAAAAAAGGGAGCCCCTCCCCTTATTTTCACGGCGATTTAAGCCTTACTTTCATGGCGATTTGAGCCTTATTTTCACAGCGATTTGAGCCTTACTCGTCAAACTGGTCAAGCCAAACCAAAACAATATGGACTCTACAGGAAGTGATGTCACTGCTTGGTAACGTCGCTAGGTAACATAGCGGCGTCGCTAAGACTGTGACGTCACTGTCACACGCTCCATGCAGAGCTTTAGTAGAGTTCCATTGAGGATATACAGATGTCTTTGAATATGCTAGGAGAATGTGAGAATGGACACAGTGTCGGCCATTTTGTCCCTTCTCAAACCTTTTGCAGCATTGTGTAGACATCTGTCAGATGATGACAGATAAATTAAATATAATTTCTTAGCAATCCTTCTTCATGTGAGCAATAGATCTTCATAATGGAAGATGATATATCATTTATTTCAAAAGTAATGTTAATGAACTTCCTAGAAAACAGCCATTCAAACTGCCATTTGAATGCTGCAAATCCCTCATCAATTTCGACCACTGCATAAAGGGCTTGGCAAAGCCTTCCCTGAAGCCACGAAGTGGCTTCAGGGTAGGCTCACTTTAAAACAGGATGAAATCTTTATCCCCCCCCCTTCAAAAGGGGTCCAACTATTTTTGGTCCTCCCCCCCCCCCCCGAAAAAAAAAGAATCGCCCACCAGCCCCCTGTTAAGGAATCACTACACCCTTTAGTGTACCCAGGATGGTGTTACAGTTGAGTTCACCCTGATAGCAGGCTGCCCCACCATACCATGCCTGGCTGCACGTGGCTTCCTGCCACGCTGTGTTGGTTCTGTTTGTACTTTGTCTTTTGTTATAAATTGCTACGGCACACATGTTTTGGAAACTATAACTTCATAACTATTGCTAACATAGAAAGAATGAAGTGATCTGACAAACTGATGTTTACACTACAACAGACTCCAGGTGCTTTCAGTGACCCTCTGTGACGTCATCAGCTGTACAGGAAGTAAAGGCAGTACCCACAATGCACCTGACAGCGCCTGCCCCTACTTAGCGCCTTCCGCAGGTCAGCCACTAATTCACAAAGTCACCGCTAGGTGGTGTGTAAGGTCACCGCTAGGTGGTGTGTAAGTCACCGCTAGGTGGTGTGCAAGGTCACAACTAGGTGGGTCCTGGGAAGGTGTGTGTGTAGGGGGAGGGTGTGGTGGAATATTCTCATCCATTACAAGAGTGTTCCTACCAGTAATTTTACCTCTGCCCCAACCTGCCTGTTCACACCAGTACTTGTGTCTCTGCCCCAAACTGCCTGTTGACATAAGTACTTGTATCTCTGCCCCCACCTGCCTGTTCACATCAGTACTTGTATCTCTGTCCCAACCTGCCTGTTCACATCAGTACTTGTCTTGTATCTCTGCCCCAACCTGCCTGTTCACATCAGTACTTGTATCTCTGTCCCAACCTGCCTGTTCACATCAGTACTTGTATCTCTGTCCCAACCTGCCTGTTCACATCAGTACTTGTATCTCTGCCTCAACCCGCCTCTTCACATCAGTACTTGTATCTCTGCCCCAACCTGCCTGTTCACATCAGCACTTTGTGAGTGTGATGAGGCTTGGAGGTAGACAAAGTAGTCCCTCATCTGTCCGTTTCTACCTGTCTCATAGAGCATGAGTTGCAGTTTAGGGTAGAGTCTTAGAATAATGTGAATGGAGAGGCTACTTGAAGAATGCATTAGATCAGTGGTGGGTGTTTGTGTGACTGTGCAGTGAGCAGGTTCAGCCGGTAGCTGGTCTTTATGTGACAAATATAGAACTACAACCCACAAACCTAACACCTTCCCCCCAACACACAAATAGTGGCTCAATTACCCTGCCCTCCCCTGCCCTGCCCTGCCCTGCCCTGCCCTGCCCTGCCCTCCCCTCTCCTACCCTACCCTACCCTACCCTACCCTACCCTACCCTACCCTATCCTATCCTATCCTAGGCTGCCCTGCCCTGCCCTGCCCTGCCCTCCCCTCTCCTGCCCTGCCCTGCCCTCCCCTACCCTCCATTACCCTACCCTATCCTACCCTCCCCTACACTACCCTACCCTACCCTTCCCTATCACAGGCTGCCCTGCCCTGCCCTGCCCTCCCCTCTCCTGCCCTGCCCTGCCCTCCCCTACCCTCCATTACCCTACCCTATCCTCCCCTCCCCTACACTACCCTACCCTACCCTTCCCTATCACAGGCTACCCTACCCTACCCTACCCTACCCTACCCTACCCTACCCTACCCTACCCTACCCTACCCTACCCTACCCTACCCTACCCTACCCTACCCTACCCTACCCTACCCTACCCTACCCTTCCCTACCCTACCCTACCCTACCCTACCCTACCCTACCCTTCCCTACCCTACCCTACCCTACCCTACCCTACCCTACCCTACCTTACCCTACCCTACCCTACCCTACCCTACCCTACCCTACCCTTCCCTTCCCTTCCCTACCCTACCCTACCCTACCCTACCCTACCCTACCCTACCCTATCCTACCCTACCCTACCCTACCCTTCCCTACCCTGTCCCACCCTATCCTGAGCTGCTCTACCCTACCCTACCCTGTCTATCCTACGCTTCTTTACCCCTACCCGTCGTGCCTTGTTATGCCTTGCTCTGCCCTTTCTTATTCTGCCCCTGTTGCTTGTTGTATAGATGTGGTCCTTAATCCCCAAATATAGATCGCGAGCCGCCCACATGTCTAATTATCTCTACCCACTACTCCTTCAGTACAGTGCTGTACCGTCCTGCTGTGTGCTTACCTCCCCCCCTGCCACCTCCCCCTTATCTCTAATATGGATTAATAGTTGGTATATATTTTAATATCTCTTCCTCCTTTTGAAATAGATAGTTGTAATAGATACATATATATTTCACTGCTGTATACAAGTTAGTTATTTACAGCAGATCTTATGAACCTATAATTAAATACACCTCGAATTCTGGAAAGGATATATATTGGCAACGGGACAGGGCTATCTTAATCAGGTATACGTTGATAACTGATTGTTGGAGGGGCCCTTGAATGGGGGTCCCCATGTCCCATGTTGATTTTAAGAAATGCTCAATGTCCCATGTCCCTAGCTATTTTTTCCTCTCGTCCGATGTCACTAAGGCCCAAAATGGCCCATATCGCCGTGTCGAATTCAAGGGTATAGGGCCATGTTTAATTGTCTTCACTGTTTATAACATTAGGTGACTACGCTGCCCCACCCACCTACCACCCTGACTAGGCTCCTGTTCAACTGCTCAATTAGGGTCAACTCTCCACAATAAACACCCGACACCGCCCCCCACCCCAATAGGCAATAGTCATTTTATAACAAGACAGAGGAGGGGAGGGGGTCGGTTTTGAGTATGCCGGAAAGTGTTCTCTGCACCCCAGACCCCGACAATAACTTTAGTGAAGTGTGTGATTTTCATCGAAAATATAGGAATTCAATAGGAACCTAATTACATTTCCCTCCCCTACTATCGCCCCTTTAATCCCCCCTTCAATCCCCCCCCCCCTGTCATGGCCCCCCCCCCCTGCCCGTGCACTGTGTCCTGTACCTGGGCAGCCTGCAGCACGGTCTATAAATAGATCAAGGTGCTATAAATAGCACCAGCTGCCCGGGCATTGTTCTCACCCCCCCCCCCCCACCTACCCATCCCCCCCCCCCCCACCTAGCACGGGGCTCCCCACCCACACCCTCCATACACCAGAGGTTGCTATTTCATTAATTCAACTCAATGCATCTCCCTTCCTGGTTTTTACATCGTGGCTAGACTGCCCACCGCAGTAACCCACGTGACCCGGCCTGACCAATGAGGACACGTCTATGCTGAAGATGTGTCCCGCCAATATTGGACCAATCTCTAGGCAGCTACCTTAGACACATTATTCCCCCTTCAAAGATTACACGTCAGACTTGATTTTTGTTGTACATTTCAATTCAATAATCAAGGAGCCTTAAGGAGCATGGTTAAATGTGTCCGAGGTTAAAAAAGGTAACAGAAATGTATTCAAACACGCTTATATCCAACTTATACTCTCTCTACCCTCCTCCCTAAATACAAGATGGCGGCGTGACGTGACGTGACGTGACGGTGACGTGACACAGGTGGGTGTTGACGGCGCATGCTCAGAGCACCACGTGGTGTGTAATTAGCGATAACTGCAGATCCATCTGACGGACATTTACCTCCCTGTTAGTGGGGGGGGGGGGGGGGGGGTCTGGAAAGGGGAGGGGAGCTTAGGGTGGACGTTTAATTGTTTGATATGGACTTCAAAAGCTAATAGTTTTACTGATATTGAGTTTGGATTAACTGTGGAACTATACATCTTGGCACCATATAGCCCTCATAACGGGGTGTTATCCCTGGTATACAGCAATACAAGCATGCTGGGGGACTACTTCTTGCCGCCTCGGAACATTGCGTATGAATACACCAAAATTAGTTATAATGAAATGATGCTATTTTCCCCATGCTACCTACACCTAGTTAGTCAATGCCATTTATACACTGTATCAACCATGCGATTCAAGTAACTTTAAACAACCTTAATCTGAAAGAAAATAAAACCGCTTAAAATGGCTTCAAACTGCTGACAGAAGTCTTTATTCAACCTTAATTGTTGCTTACAACTGCTTAAACTGTATGGTTCATGCAATGTAACCTGCACTAGTTCTGTTGGTGAGGTGACAGTGACGATTATTACAGTGAGTTATAAGTTACAGCTATCCCTCATCTGCGTATTGTCTTGTACCTCCATCTGCATATTGCCAACTTCAAATACTGTCATCAAGAAAATTTAAGTTAGTCGGTCTATTAGATAAACAAGGGGGTAGCTAGGTGGGCGTGCTTGTTTAGCGTTGTACAAAAGTATGGTAATTGCTAGTTTAAGTGCACCTGTAATTATAAAAGCTTATTTGCGACCCTTGCCCATGTCAAGTCCCCCATACCCCAGACGAAGATGTGTGTAGGAATGTGTGTGAGGGGAGAGGGGACTCGGCCTCTTTTTTTGGGGTGGGGGTGAGGGGGGTGCTGTTTTAGCAATGCACAATAGAGTCTATCTGGTAGTTTAGCATTGTACAATAGCCTAATATATCATACAGACAGGCAGGCAGGTGTCTAGTTGTAGGCTGTGTCTCACGACCTTGGGCCAATGTTTTTGTCTCTGATCGGGTGCCGTCTCTGACCGGGTGCTGTCTCTGACCGGGTGCCGTCTCTGACCGGGTGCTGTCTCTGACCGAGTGCCGTCTCTGACCGGTTGCCGTCTCTGACCTGGTGTCAGAAGGAAGTGTTTTTTATTTTTTAACATATACTTATATATATTAGGGTTTGTAAAAACGTTATGGCAGTTGATATGTAACTATAATTAGCCCCCTGCTGTTGGTAGAAGATAACTAAACTCCCAAATGGCATCCGGTCAGAGACGGCACCTGGTCAGAGACAGCACCTGGTCAGAGATGGCACCTGGTCAGAGATGGCACCCAGTCAGAGACAAAAACATTGGCCCAAGGTCGTGAGACACAGCCTGTAATTCATGTGTTTATCCTGGCAGGATGGAAGACAGTGTTGTTACAACACCAACATTTTCTCATGAGCGGAGGTAATACAGAGACAAATAAGTCTCTTGTAATATATGTGTAATAACAAGAAAGGGTAGGTAGGTAGGTGTGTGTGGGGGTGTGTGGGTGGGGGTTGCTGTTTGGGGGATACATGCTATCAAGCATTGCATAATACAATATATACATATTGGGAGTTTAGCATTGTACTATATATTATTATACAGGCAGGCAGGTAGGTAGGTATGTTTGTGGGAAGGGGGTGGTGTTTTAGCATTGCACAATAGAGTATATATTGGTAGTTTAGCATTGTAGGTAGGTATAGGTGTGTGTAGAGGGGTATGTGGGGGGGGGGGGGTATGTGTGGGGGGGTGGTGTAAGGGGGGGGGGTGATTAATGGGGGCAGGTTACCTGGGCAGCCAGCAGGCACTCACCTGTGTGTGTGTGGGGGGGGGGGTGTTGGGGGGTGTCAGGGGGGGGGTAGGACCTGGTTGTGGTGGGCACAGGCTTAAACTGATTAGTTTGGTTATAGTTGGAGTAGATGACTGTATATACCACAAGGTATGGCACAGCTTGACACCCATCATCTTTATACTCTAGATGGCCCTACTGTACTATGGCTTTGAACTATTTGTCTATTTAGGAATACATGTACAAACCATCAGATATAACCAAACTGATCAGTTTCAGCCTGTGGTGGAGGGTGTGTAGTAGAGTGGGAGTCCGGGCAGGTATGGGGTATGTAGCTCCATCAGCCTCTCCCTACAGGCTGCTGCTCACCTGTATAGGGCCTACACTGCACCACGGCCATCCTGCTGTAGGTCCCCCCTGATATAAAGGAGTCTTAACTTTTGGGAAAATCTCAAACATAAACACAAGTTAACCTCTAGTAGAGGTTTTGGAAGAAATTAATATTCTGCATGAGTTCCCGACTAATGTAGGAGGATAAGAAAAGAATGACATTTTGAGTTGTTGCAAAATCATAATTATTCAAAAGACTTTTGCTAGTAACATGTAATAATGTAAGGGCAGTTAGGGGCTGATACAATGAGTGCATCCTGACCCAGGTAGGGGCCTGCTTCAGTGTATGTCCACTGGGTACAGCTTAATGCATACCCCCCCCCCCCCCCACACACACACACACACAAGATGTGCACATTGACATTACAGTTGGCAATAACACCCAAATACAGGCACAACTATGGGGATTCAAGTACATTAAGATTGAAGGAAAATTAGCTATGGTATTGTTTCACAAAATCGATAGTTGAAAGTCTATAACTGGTCACAATCTATGACTGGCTGCAGTCTATGACCAGCATGAAAGGAAACGGCTTATTTAGGGCAGATGTACATAGAAATGACCAGAAAAAGAAAATGGATGTTTAAGGACTTTCTGAGACTAATTTTATTTAATTTCAATTCAAAGGAATTCAAATTCACGCTTGTCATAGATTGCACCCTGTCATATTTTTAACCCATCCAAACAGGGAAATACAGTCCCTACAGCCAAGTGCACAAGATATGACTCGAGCACAGTTAAAGCGTAGCCGTGTAGAACGCAATCGGAAAGAGTACCCCAGTAAACAAAAAAACGACGTTATACAACATTTTATAACGTTATATAACGTTTCTCTAAGGCTCCTTACTATGGTATAGCGTTATTTTGAGTTTTATAACGTTATTTCGACGTAAAATAACCTTTTTTTGTTAACTAAGACATAATTTCAGTTTACACCACATTGTTTGACTGCTGCAACGCCTGTAGCTTCACGTGTATGTGTGTATAGAGGTGCTAAGGGGCACTAAGAGGTGCCTGGTAGGGAGCCATTCATAGACGCCAACACCCAGCTTCTCAAAGAAAGCATGGCTACCAAGAACCACTATACATAGAGGGAATTTCACTTGAATCTTATTTAATTCACAGATCTTGTATTTTGAGAGCGCGTGTGTTCTCTAACCCAATAAACACTTAAAACATACTTTATGAGAAATTTACAACCTGAGAATGGCTTCCTTGCCTAGAGCGAACATTCTGTGAAAACTATTATATTCTATATTGGTTTGACAATAACAAATATATGTGTAACAGAGATCAATTACATTTTGAAGGCAATTTATTTACCCTAAAACTGCTAGCATCTAACGGGGCTCTCCGTCATTAAATAGTTTGGAGGGCAATTTTGAGCTATAATTGTTTCCCTTTGAGGGGTTAATTTCCCTAGAAGTGCCACTTCAAATAGAGTGTCTTATATAATATTAATCAAGCACCACACATGATATTTGAATAGTTGACCCAGGAGAAAAGACTTTAACTAATCCAATACAAAAAACACAGACTAATGATATCTTTAAAAGTTGATACTAGAGAGTCGGGGTTGTCCCCTGAGTGTGAAGCCAGGGTAGAGCCTGGGACCAAAGCAGTAGTAAAACAGTGCTAGAGTGACAGGTGCTTAATGTCCCTTTTCAGATATTCATAGAAAATCATGTATCAATGGCGGATCAATAATAGTTACATATTTGTATTTCACTTGATCCTCTCCATCATTCTGAGATATTATATGACAAATCCTGATCATTTTCTAAAATTGCATTGTCCTACTACAACACATCAATACAACACATGGCCCCCTCAGGACCCTCCCTGAGTTGTGGCAGCATGCGGCGAGATCTGGCCGCTGTGTGGGGGCAGCGGGGTGGAAGGGACCTGGGGAGGGGGGAGTGGGGGGGGGGGGAGGTGTGGGGTGGTAGTTTTGGCGCCAGAAACTAGGCCAGAATTACGCAGTGAAATTGACCGAGGATAAGCCAATATAAAACTTGTCAGCTATGATATCCATCTACTCTCTTTACTATAGAGCTATCCAACTAACAAAAAGAAAAGTTATTTTACATCAAAATAACTTTCAAGAAATTAATACAACATTATGCCATAGTAAGGAGCATTAGAGAAACGTTATATAACGTTATAAAATGTTGTATAACGTTGTTTTTTTGTTAACCGGCTATCCATCTTTCCACTCTCTGTTTCCAGTTTTTGCTTCCTTGTCTCTGTATTTATTAGGAGACTTTTATGCTCTGCATATTCTACTTACACTGGTGTGGTAGCCTTTCCAAAATATCCACCCAGAAAAGGTCCGATTCCTAATAGAAAATACCTCAAAAACATCCAATTCCCAAAATAAAAAAACTGTGTCAAATTCTCAATAGAAAATACCCAAAACAATGTTCTACTTTGAAAAGAAATTGTAAATTATGTTCAGCCAGATATTGTAGCTCCTGTTTACAATATTCATGTCATGCGTCATAAAAGACACAGGTGCTAAAACCCTGCTATTAGAAGAAGTCTGTTTTAGGGAACGATATGAAACTAAAAAAAGTTTCTGTACATAAAAAAACTTGTCATAGCTAGTGTATAAAGTGCATTGTCATGTGAAGGCTTGCACCTTAAAATTCGGACAGATTTAGATTACATTCATTGTACTGATAGGGAGGGTGACAGCCTGGTAGAGTCGGATGACAGTGACTGACAGTGACTGACAGTGACTGACAGTGACTGACAGTGACTGACAGTGACTGACAGTGACTGACAGTGACTGATAGTGACCAGGTGCCATCTATGACCGGCTAGCAAGGAAAAGGCAAATATAGTGCGGAAGCATAAATCTTTAAGTATAGAACGGTACACATTCATGTAGAGCTTAGTAAAACCTTATAAAAATTGTAAAAAAAAAAAAAAAGATTTTCTTTTTTATTTCTCCGAAAAAAATCGGTATTTAGCCTTTTGCCTGTCAAGCACGTCACTTTAATTAGCATTCGTTAACATACAAACAACCCCACAAACTTCATGGGGAGCATATAACAACCGTCATAATTTTTTTTTATTCCCTAACATATCACGGTATAAAAAAAACACGAAAAACTTTTTTAAATAGCCGGTCATAGATGGCACCCGGTCCCAGATGGCACCTGGTCACAGACGGCACCCAGTCATAGACGGCACCCAGTCATAGACAAACACATTGGACCAAGTTGGTGAGACAAAGCCATGTATCTACCTGATCAGATTCAACCTGTCTAACAGTGCTATAACCACTTACAGCCCCCCCCCCCCGCTACACCCACTATGACAGTGACATATGAGGGGAGTACACTGGGATGACCTGTTGATTCTCTGACAACATAAGTAGCTGCTCTGCTCCCATAGGTGGGTCAGTGTGTGTGGAGCAGCTCTGAGACAGTGACTCCATGAAGCTGTTCTGTAGCAGCAGCTCAGTGAGAGCAGCTCTGAGACAGTGACTCCCTGAAAGCTGTTCTGTTGGAGCAGCTCAGTGAGAGCAGCTCTGAGACAGTGACTCCCTGAAGCTGTTCTGTAGCAGCAGCTCAGTGAGAGCAGCTCTCAGACAGTGACTCCCTGAAAGCTGTTCTGTGGGAGCAGCTCAGTGAGAGCAGCTCTCAGACAGTGACTCCCTGAAAGCTGTTCTGTGGGAGCAGCTCAGTGAGAGTGAGAGCAGCTCTTAGACAGTGACTCCCTGAAAGCTGTTCTGTGGGAGCAGCTCAGTGAGAGTGAGAGCAGCTCTTAGACAGTGACTCCCTGAAAGCTGTTCTGTAGCAGCAGCTCAGTGAGAGCAGCTCTGAGACAGTGACTCCCTGAAAGCAGCTCAGAGGGAGAAGCTAAATGAGGGCAGCTCAATGAGAGCATTTCTGTAGGAGCAGCTCAGTGAGAGCAGCTCGAAGAGCAGTTCTATGAGAGTATTTCTGGGAGAGGAGCTCTCAGAGAGCTGCAGTGAGAAAGCAGATGAAAGAAAGCAGCTCAATGAGAGCAGTTCTATCAGGTTAGTTATGTGATAACAGTTCTACGAGAGCAGCTCAGAGAGAGCAGCTCGGTGAGAAAATTCTGAAAAAGCAGCTCTCAGAGAGCAGGTCAGAAAGAACATCTCAGAGGGAGCTGCTCAGAGAGAGCAGCTCAGAGAGAGCAGCTCAGAGAGAGAGACGCTTAGAGAGCAACTCAGTGAGAGCAGTTCTATGAGAGCAGCTTTGAGAGAGCATCTCTGAGAACAGCTCAATGAGAACAGCTCAATGAGAGCAGCCCAGAGGGAGCTACACAGTGAGGGCAGCTTAGAGAGCAGTTCTATGAGGATAGTTCCATGAGAGTAGTTCTGTTCTGACAGCAGCTTAGAGAGAGAAGCTCACAGAGAGCAGTTATATAGGAGCAACTAAATTAGAGCGGCTCTGAGAGAGCAGCTCACAGAGAGCAGTTCTATGAGAGCAGTTCTATGAGGGAAGTTCTGTAGGAACAGCCCAATGAGAGCAGCTCTGACAGCAGCTCAGAGGGAGCAGTTCTGTGAGAGTAGTTCTGTGAGAGTAGTTCTGTGAGAGTAGTTCTGTGAGAGTAGTTCTGTGAGAGTAGTTCTGTGAGAGGAGCTCAGTGAGAACAGCTCAGTGAGAACAGCTCAGTGAGAGCAGCTGTCAGAGCAGCTCTCAGAGCAGCTCGCGTGCAGTGAGTTATTGGGTGAGTGTGGAGTGGGAGACATTCTGCAGAACAGAGTTCCCGTAATAACTCTCAGCGGGCCGCTGTTGTCACAACCCCTCATCCCGCACCTCACGTCAACATGCTCTGTGTAATGACGTCACAGACAAGATGGCCGCTCCCTGTGTCCTGCCAGACGCTGTGACGCTATCAGCCAATCAGCATGCAGCAAAGTAGGTCAGGTGTTATCTAGGTGGGGACCTGAGTGAGGTGAGGACACACAGACAGACGGAGTGACGTCATGGGCACGTGACGTCAGTGGGATCCCCGCTGGGTGAGGTGTGGCACAGGTGTTCAGTGTAGAGCCTGCTGACTGGGGCTGCTGCTACACACTCACTGAGCTGCTCCCCCCCCCACACACCCACACACTCACAGCCAGGTACTGCCTACCTTACTGCTGCTGCTGCTGCTGCCTCACCCACCCACACACACACACACACACACCGTGCAGCACGTGGTGACGGGTTAACAGACGACCGCGTGTTGTCCCCCGCCCCCTTCTACACCGGAACTGGTCGTCCGCTCCTCCCCTCCCGCCGGAAGCTGCCCGTGGTGCCCGGGTTGCTGCCGTGTGCCCGGCGTGTGCCCGTGTGGTGCCCGTGTGGTGCCCGTGTGGTGCCCGGCGTGTGCCCGTGTGGTGCCCGGCGTGTGCCCCTGTGTGCCCGTGGACAGCCAGGTAGGTGACCAGGTGGGGGCTGCAGGAGGAGCATGGTGGCCGTGTCTCACCGTCATTACCCAGCCGCCTGCCGCTGCAAAACACCCCCTCCCCGCGCCGAGACCCCCACCGGGCAGCTGGGCAGGTAACAGCTGTATGCAAGGCCCTGTCACAGCCGGTCAGGTAGCACACGAGGCCCTATGACAGCACAAGGCCCTGTGACAGGAGGTAATAGAGGACACAAGGCCCTCACACAGACCACACAGCTTGAGGTATATCCCCCACTGGACAGTGGGGAAGCAGGGAAGAAGCCCATCAAAGGCCCTCAGAACCAAGGCCCTCAGACTACACAAGGCCCTCAGACCACACAAGGACCTCAGACTACATAAGGCCCTCATACTACACAAGGCCCTCAGACCACACAAGGACCTCAGACACAAGGACCTCAGACTACACAAGGCCCACAGACCACACAAGGCTCTCAGACTACACAGCTTCAGCTACATCCCCTCTGGATGCTGGGGAAGCAGAAAAGAAGCCCTTCAGCACATAAGGCCTTTAGACATTAGGACCTCAGACTGCACAAGGCCCTTAGACTACACAAGGACCTTAGACTGCACAAGGCCCTTAGACTACACAAGGAACTTAGACTGCACAAGGCCCTCAGACTACACAAGGACCTCAGGCTGCATAAGGACCTCAGACACAAGGGCCTCAGGCAGAAGGCCCTCAGACTGCACAAGGCCCTCAGACTGCACAAGGCCCTCAGACTGCAATAGGCCTTGAGATTGTGCAAGCACAAGGACCTCAGATACAAGGCCCTCAGGCACAAGGCCCTCAGACTGCACAAGGCCTTCAGACTGCACAAGGCCCTCAGACACAAGGCCCTCACACTACACAAGGGTCTCAGACTGCACAAGGTCCTTAGACATTAAAAAATACCTCAGGCATAAGGCCCTCAGACTACACAAGGCCCTCAGACTACACAAGCACCGCAGACTACACAAGGAGCTCAGATACAAGGGCCTGAGGCAGGAGGCCCTCAGACTGCACAAGGCCCTTTGACTGTGCAAGGCCCTCATACACTAGGTTATTTTAGTGGTATTAAGCTTCCGGCAGCATCTGATCCACTGTCTGTTCCATTACAAGACTTGATTCTGCCAGAAACAGCTCGCTGGGCACTAGGCCCCTGGACTCAATGCCCATAGACAGGGGAGAGGCAGCCACAGAGAGGCAGTACATGAGGTGCCCAGAGAGCAGGCCCTTGGACAAATGGCCCTCAGGACAAAGGCCCTCAGGACAAAGGCCCTCAGGCAATGGGCCCTCAGATGCTAGGCCCTCAGATGCAAGGCCCTTAGACGTAAGGGCTTTATACACCAGGCCCGCAGACACTGGGCCCTTAGATGCACGGCCCTCAGACGTGAGTGCCTTTAATGGCAGACAGGAGGAGAAAACTCGGTCCAAGTGGAAAAACCTGACAAACCACAAACCAGAGCAGCAGCAGCAACCGACACCTCGGGAAAGGGACCCGGAGGACGTAAAAGCTAACCCAGGTAGGTCTGTGTACAAGTGTTTTACATTGTAGCTGTTAAGTAATAATACTGTAGGCATAGGACACTTTGCTGACAGGATGATGCCTGAAGTCTGCAGTTGTCATGACGTGAAATGGAGCAACTCATTGCTTTGTCGTACTGATGCATATAGTGGTATTATCGCAACCCGTAGGGTAGCATGATGCTTGTATGCAGCAATGGCATGCGTCTCACCAGGGCTGTCATGCATCATGCCTGTTAAAGGAGTATGATACATTAAAGTACCATCAGACCCTTATAGAGTGGCAGTGTATTTAATACAGGTGTTCCGACTTCCATGCGGTGAGTGTTCAGGTACAGAGAGCTACAGGGGCTCAGCTCCAGCAGCAACAGGTGGGGGAGCACTGGGTGGACACCTGGTATAGGCCTAGAGTATAGGCCTACAGTATAGGCCTACAGTATACGCCTACAGTATAGGCCTGCAGTAAAGTTCTACAGTATAGGCCTGCAGTATAGGCCTGCAGTATAGGCCTACAGTATAGGCCTACAGTATATAGGCCTACAGTATATAGGCCTACAGTATATAGGCCTACAGTATAGGCCTACAGTATATGGCCTACAGTATAGGCCCACAGTATAGGGCTACAGTATAGGCCTACAGTATGGGCCTACAGTATAGGCCTACAGTATAGGCCTACAGTATAGGCCTACAGTAAAGGCCTACAGTATAGGCCTACAGTATAGGCCTACAGTATAGGCCTACAGTATAGACCTACAGTATAGGCCTACAGTATAGGCCTACAGTATAGGCCTACACTATAGGCCTACAGTATAGGCCTACAGTATAGGCCTACAGTATAGGCCTACAGTATAGGCCTACAGTATAGGCCTACAGTATAGGCCTACAGTATAGGCCTACAGTATAGGCTCAGCTCCAGCAGCAACAGATGGGGAGCACTGGGTGGACACCTGGTGAAGTCTGTAACTGAGGTCTGGCAGAAACAGGGACACTGAGACCAATATAAAAAAAATCCCTTCATATCTCCTCCCCTCCTCCCCTACTGTCCCTCTCCTGCCTCTTTCCCTCCTGTCCTCTTCTTTTCCCCTCCTGTCCCTACCCCTCCTGCCTCTTTCCCTGCTCCCCTGCTTCCCTCCTGTCCCTTCCCTGCCTTTTCCCCTTCTGTCCTTTTCTTCCTTCTTCCCCTCCTGTTTCCTTCCTCCCTCCAATCCTTCTATCCCCTTCTCCTCTCCGCCCTCCTTCTTCCTGTCTCATTCCTCCTGTCCCTTACCACCTCCTCCCCTCCTGTCCCCTTCCTCCCTCTTTCTATCTCATTATTTCCTCTTTCCCTCCTGTTCCTATTCCCCTAGATATATGCTCCCTTGAGGTATTTAATGGTCACCATATGCTCCCTAGAGGTGTGCAACTTCCACCAAATGCTCCCCCGGGGCGCACAATCCTCACCATATGCTCCCTCGAGGTATCGGACAGTCGCCGTATATGCTCCCTAGAGGTGTTTACCTCACCATATGCTCCCTTGACGGTTTAACGGTCACCGTTTATATGCTCCCTAGAGACGTTGACTCCCTACCATATGCTCTCTAGATGTCCCTTTAAAATGGCCACATAGGGATTTAACACAGCATGCCAGTGTATATCATGATGCATTTATGCTTGCGACTCTGCCTTCATGCCTGATGCTGAGACTCCGGGAGTGTATCAAACCCATAGGGTTGGTATGATGCATGAATGCAGCCTATGCGATTCATCCACTGGGCTGCATTTATGCATCATTACAACAAAGGACACACTGCATCCACTGACTACACGGCCCTTACAGGGCTCCCAGCGTCCACCCCTCGCCTCCACGCCTCAATTTCCCCCGGTGCGCTGCCTCTACTACCGCCGTGCATGTAGGCTGCCACCCCCAGGTGTGTGTCCACTCCCCCCCCCCCACTCCCCCCCACTCCCCCCCCCTCCACACACACACACCTCCTCCTCCATCAGCTGGCTGGAGGTCAGGCAGCAGGCTGCAAGGTGGGGTCA
>CANHQG010000397.1:0-32404 GCA_947462335.1 Harmothoe impar
TCCTCACTTCACCTACCTATACCTTCGGTTCATAACTGCCCCAATCCCTGCCGCTCTCTCTACTCCCCTCCCTCACATGCATGCCCCCCCCCCCCCCCACCGCTACACAATAAGCTATCTGTCATGGCGTCCCAGGTGTCACGCATCAATGGTTGCCATGGTAACCCTAAGGGCCGCTCTACCCAGGGGATTGTGGGATGGCTGCTCTCCAACTCTCCAAGCACAGGTTTGGGGTTTAGCCTAGAGCTCGGTTCTTCATGCATTGCCACACAAGCGTTGGGTTCTTCGCGCGATGTAAGTCTGGTCGGTGCCAGCGCCATCTTGGTTCTGCTTGTACCCGTGCTACCGTTAAGTCTTGCGTTAACTCATATACATTATATATTAATTAACTCGCGCCTAGAACATTTCATAACCCGCACCAGGGGTCTGATTATGGCTATTTTTGTGCTGTTTTCATATATGTACTTTTAAGATTGTTTGTAAAACCCACACTCCTAAAATGGCATTTTCCTATAACCCGCACTGATATTTTTATAGTGTTCAACCAAGATTGCACTACTGGCCACAGGACCCATTCCTTGGTGTTGGTCCGTGACTGGACTAGTCCGGTTTGCGCCTCACGCCACGGCGGCCATTATCTACTCGGGATGTCACATGCAATTTTGAGGTTTTAATGTTTAGCGGAGGAAAAGGCCACACTTTTTAATTGTAATTTAATTCAATTCCAGTTTTTTTCAGTACCTTTCCCATCTATTTCAATAAATTTACTACCGGTAGCGTGATAACTGGTAACAATAGACTCGAGGTTCACTACGCTATGGCTCTCAATGATCGTCCAGCATTGGATTATAATATCATACAGTTATCAGAATATCACTGAGAGTTGAATGAAATACATCTGTGGCCAATATACGTGAGTATCAAAATGGCCAGAGAAGACTCAATTGTACTGACCACAGCAATTTTATTCGGGGTGCCCGCAATTGCCTTAGGAGCACGCAGACGAAGAATGCAGTGGTGTTAGTTAGCGGTCTCTTAGTCTCAGGACGGTAATTTTACTAATGTGCCGCTCACCGGGTTGATTCGGTTACTCAGGTCCGCTGGGTACCGACCACGATGGGGACCCAGTCCCAGGGCAACCAGTACTCAGGTCACGTGGGTATGACTTATGGTGAGAGGCTAAGGGGAGGCCATTACGCTCTATGCATACCTTGTACATGTGTATTTGTAAATGGTGTTCATGAAGTAGGGAAGCTTTATGGGTGCTTTAGAGTTCTGAAATTGAGTTATCACTATCGTAAAACCTCGCGTATACCACGCACCTCACTTATAACCCACAACTCACGTATAACCCACAACTCGCGTATAACCCACAACTCGCGTATAACCCACAACTCGCGTATACCCGGCACCTCGCGACTTTTTAAAGTTTTAAAACGTTTTTTTAAATTTTATCCTGGTTCATATGTTTCAGCTTTGCTGCTCGACCAAGATACAACCAGTTATCACAGGGGCTGGTACCCTGATATTTGCGATTATCAACACGCTATTTTCAAAATATTACATTTTGCTCCTAAATAATATGAGAACCAAGCACCGTGTGTATAACCTGCAGGGGCGTGGCAAGCAGTTTCAAAGTAGGGGGGACTGAGGGGTATTTTGACCCTTTTTGACCCCTTTTTGCTAGACCTTTTTGGTTTGACCTTTTTTGGGGTTGGTCAAAAGTGGGGGGAGGGGGACATGTCCCCCCCGCCCCCCCCGGTTGCCACGCCCCTGAGTCCTGCACCTTGAGAAAACCTATAAGCTGTACCTGCAGTCTGGAAATTGCCACTTTGGCATCATTCTACATTTATACACGAGGAAAACCCCTTGTACATGTATAACCCGCAACCTGAGTTTGGACAAATTGTTTAACCAGCACTTGGGTTCTGATTCGCATTATAGGTCTTACGATGATAGTACACAATGCACTGATGCTGGTTTGATTTGAATTTATCTACTGTAGCCACTAGACAATCCTTGTGATTTGTTGACTTGTGCATGAATTCTCTTAATTTTTTAAACTTAATAAGTAATTTTCAGAGCACCATTTGGCAGACTGTGGTCCAGCTGACAGAGTAGACTAGGGTGGAGTGTCTACATGTGTGTGCAGGGTTGGGGTAGCACTAGTAGGGGGTGAGGTTAGTGGGTATATATGTAGCCGGTCCATGTTATTATAGTATACGGTTCAACCCCCTCCCGTCAAGTGCTTGTCATTTGGGAACCCCCTGAAATAACCGCAGACCAGTGCAACATGGAGCGTCTGATTTTAACAGCGCGTCGCGAAAAACCCTGAGAAAAGAGCACGTGGCACGGTTCTATAAATTGTACCCTAAATTCTCATGTGTAAGCCCAAATTGCATATAAGCTGCCCCTAACCATATAAACCTGAAAAGGGGTCTGGGAATTCTTATTTTAGTACTATACTATGCTGTAGTAGCATAACTCATGTATAAGCCAGCCTCTGGCTCTAAAATCCTATAAGCCGGAATGGCAATCTGACTCGCACACTAGCCGCGGCTTCTACGCGAGAATTTACAGTACCGGTACTTCTCAAACTTCATCAAAGACGGCTTCTGTCTAGGAAAGTCTGTTTGGTTTTAATTCTGATGTACTTATGGTATACTTTTGGGCTTAACCTATTTTCTCTGGTTCCCTTTATGCAGTGTGCTTTCATTCCATCAACTTTAATCTCTTTCAGTTGACTTTAAGGCCAGTGCGTTAACAATGGGGAAGGTTGGGCTTCAGGAGATATCAAAGCCTGGTATTTCATGTAAATTCTAAACAATAAAGCTTTAGTTCTAAAAATATCGGACGGTGGTAATTATTTAACCCTGTAAGGACAGAATGGTGCTTTAAAGGATTTTGCCGTTTGTCATCATGATGCATGATTGCAGATCTAGTTAGTACTTAACAAGGACTGCATTCATGCATCATGCCGGTGCTTTACTTAAAGGCACTGCATTGTGCATCATGCCGACAAATGAACTTGAACTTTGAGGCATCATGCTGTCCTTAAAGGATTAAGTGTCGATATAACTATTACAAGGCCCCTTTTAATACCATGTAAATGGATCTCCTAATGCTGGATAGTATGTAGTAAATTTGGTCTTATGTCCCATTTGTCAATTCACAACTGTGGATAACAGTCGGCTGTCGGCGAGTAAGTAGAAAATTATACACAAATACATGAGAATGTATCTGGGTCAGTTCGTTCTCATCTTTTTTTGCGGAGCAAAAATAAATGGATACTGTAAACGTATATATTTTCGCGCATTAATATTTTCGCGATTCGCCTAGAAAGTACATATTCAAGTGTACTTGAATTCGCGGATTTTGGCATATGTTAGTTATAGGACTATATAGGATAAATATTTGCGCTGTATATATTTTCGCGATTTTGAAAATCCGCGAAAATCGCGAAAATAAGTACAGCGCGAAATAACATACGTTTACAGTAGTTTATTCCGGAGGTCAGGACTACGACAGTCCCACTTCGACAAAGACAATTTATTCTTGGGTTGATTCAATTATTTAGATGAGTGTAGAGCAAAGGGAGTACTTTGGAAGGTGTGATCCTTCAATAAGAGCTATCTGCAGTGGGAATAGCTTGGTCAATATGGGTATAACAAAGCTTAATAGATAAAGATACTCCCTGTTAAATAAAGAGTGTGAAATCGTAAGCCCCATATAGAAATCACAGTGGAAAAAAAGAAAGACATTTTTTGAAGAACATCTCCCTTGCAAGGTGATGAAGATTGATCTAATAAAAACAATAAAATATAATTAAGATAAACAGCAGTCCAACATTATAGCACTCCAATGCACTATATGGATATATATCTAAAACTGGACATCGACATCCATGTAACAGAAAGCTATATTTATTAGAAGTAGAAATCCATGAATATCTATATGAAGGAGAACACCATGTTCATGCCTATATGTCTGTGTGTATGTTCATTTCGAAATTCAAGATTGCAACCATTGATTGAATGCCACCATGCTTTCAATGTAATCTCGAATTGCAGTTGCAGTAGTTTGATACTAATAAAAAAAAATCTATTCTATTTTTCTTTCATGAACAGTTGGCATCCCATAGATTCAAGATGGCTATCACTTATTGAATGTCCCGATGCTTGAAATGCAATCTTGACTTGTAGTTGCATTAATTTGATACTATCAAAAAAACAAATCCTATTTGATTTTTCCTTCATTCAACCCATTCAAGATGGCTACCATTTACTAAATGCCACAATGCTTTCAGTGCAATGAAGAATTGTAGTTGCATTAATTTGATATCTATATAAGAACATTTCTATTTGATACCTTTTTCAAACACAGTTGGCACCCCATAGGTTTAGGATGGCCACCATTCATTGAATGCCACAATGCTTTAAATGCAATCTTGAAATGTAGTTGCATTAATTTTAAACTGTTAAAAACATCCAATTTAGTTGTTTTTTTCATGAAGAGTTGGCACCCCATAGGTTCAAGATGGCCACCAATCATTGAATGCCATAATGTTTAAATGCAATCTTGAGTTGCTGCTGCATTAATTTGATTCTTTAAAAAAAAACTTTCTTTTTTTTCTTTCATGAACAGTTGGCACCCCATACATTCAAGGTGACTACCAGTCATTGCATGCCAAAATGCTTTAAGTGCAATCACAAATTGTAGTTGCATTAATTTGATACTATCAAAAAAACAAATCCTATTTGATTTTTCCTTCATTCAACCCATTCAAGATGGCTACCATTTAGTAAATGCCACAATGCTTTCAGTGCAATGAAGAATTGTAGTTGCATTAATTTGATATCTATATAAGAACATTTCTATTTGGTACCTTTTTCAAACACAGTTGGCACCCCATAGGTTCAAGATGGCCACCAATCATTGAATGCCATAATGTTTAAATGCAATCTTGAGTTGCTGTTGCATTAATTTGATTCTTAAAAAAAACACTTTCTTTTTTTTCTTTCATGAACAGTTGGCACCCCATACATTCAAGGTGACTACCAGTCATTGCATGCCACAATGCTTTAAGTGCAATCACAAATTGTAGTTGCATTAATCTGATACTAATAAAAAAACTAATTCTATTCTTCTTTTTTTTTTATGAACAGTTGGCACCCCATATATTTAAGATGACTACCATTCATTGAATGCCCCGATGCTTGAAATGCAATCTCGAATTGTAGTTGCATCAATTTAATGCTAATAAAAAACAAATTCTTATCAATTTTTCTTTCATGAATATTTGGCACCCCATAAGATGGCCACCATTCATATTAATGCAAATAGAATGCTTTAAGTGCTATCACGACTTGTAGTTGCATTAATCTGATACTAAAAAAAAAAAATCTATTTGAATTTTCTTTCATGAACAGTTGGCACCCCATAAATTAAAAATGCACCCAGCACCCAGGTCAACAGCTATATACAGACACGTGTACCTCCCCTGCCTGTTCTCCTTCAATGCACAGTGAAGAGGGTGGGAGGGGGTGACCATCAACAGTGCACAAACACTTTGATTGGATGACAATGCAGTTTTTATATTACAACCTAAATTTGTGCAACGAAAATCATCAAGAAATACTAAGTATTTTTTCCAAAGAATAGCTTTTCTAGAATGGCTCGGTATTCAGGAATCCTACTGCGAATAAAAAAATGTCAAATTCTAATTCTAAATACCTGAAAATTGAGAAATGCTGACGTTCACGGGTTATGTAGGAAATGTACTAAAAACAGCAAAAAAGGGCAACAAAACCCTAATTTTCTCAAAAACTGTTCAGTAGGATTTCTTCTAACTGAGGTTCCACTGTTTTCTACCCTCATATTACACATTGCCATAGAGAATATATTGACACCTAGTCAGGATTTTGCGCTAGGAGCAATCTGTGAGGCGAAAAACAGCCAAAATGAGCCACTGGTCTGAAGTATAAAACTGGGCATCGATCACTATAGAGCTACAAAGAGACAGAGAATCGATGTCCAGTAATAACATAAATCTCTTATAGGACCCACCTTGTTCCTCCTGCATCCTCTTAATGTGTGTGAAGGCTTCCTCGGCGGCCACCAGGAGTCGAGCTTTCCTCTTCCGCACCCTCCGCTCGTACTCCTGTTCCTCGTAGAAACGGTCATTGTGGCTCGTATCTCGTCTCCGCGCTGCCGCAGCGAAGATCGCGCGGGAGCGAGTGGCCGGCGTCGTCTGGCTGGTGCCGTCGACGTCGTAGAACTTGTAGCCGGTGAGTTTGGGGGTTCGGCGCGGGACTTGTTCAAGGTAGGGGTTGTACACGTGGAAGTCTCTGTAGTATTGCTCTAGGCACCACACGGCAAGTCGCTGTATGCTTAACTGACCTACGTTGTAGTAGCGAGACTCGCCATCTGGTGACCGCACCATACGCACTACATACTGCGTGGTCATCTGACGGAGCTCGAGCAAGATTACCGCCACATAGTGAATGAAGAGCAGCGCATCGACAAGAGACCCGGCAAACTGTACTATGGAGTAGTAGTTCTGTTCTGCCCGCTCGTAAATACGGACCCCGTAGAAGAGCCAGTAGGCGAATGTCAGTACCAGCACCAGAAACAGCACCAGGGCTCGCAGGATGAATATCCGCGGCATGGTAGCCTTAGGCCGCCGGACAAAGAGAGCCCATGTACCAATAAGCAGGATGAGTAGTTTAAAGGCCAGGCTGATGAACAGCCCTTCACAGTTCGGCCCACACTCCCTCAGCTTAACACACTCCGTGTCACACTCTTGTTCCTCCCATTTCGGAAGCCCGATTTTCGGGAGGATCACCATGGCGACTGGCGACAAAAACGCCACCAGTCCTAATAACCCGGCCGTCACCGAACCGGCGTACCGGGCGCAGTTAAAGCCGATACTGTCCTCCATGTCTTTGGTAATACGCGACATATCCTCCATTGAGAAACCTGTCTCGGAGGTATTCCCTGTAATGGCCGTCGTGTTATCCCCCCAGTTATCGTCCTGGTTGATGATTTGTACCTCGATCCGCTCGCCGTTCTCCCCCAGTTGCTCTGGAGGAATCGGCGGTTGCTGCCCGCTCATCGAATTGTTCATCATGTTATGATTCTGGTGGTTGTGGTTCCGAGGATCGTTGATGCGCACTGAGCGATCATCGCGATCCGTATCCCGATCGCTCTGTCTACTCCGGGAGCTCCGTTCTCTCCCGCCACGCTCGGAACCACCACCGTTACCACCGGAGCGGTCTCGTTCTCGATCCCGACTCCGGCCATCACCATTGTGTTTACTACTCCGAGGGCGGGAACTGTGGGCGCTTCGCTGGGATCGCTCGGAGCGTGCCGAGCGACCAGAGCGCACCGACTCGAGATCCATCTTGTGACGTCACCGACGGCTACCTTTCTGACATCACGACGTCACGTCATTGGCTCACCTACACAGACAAAGAGAGGAGATTTTCTACATTAGTTACAGTTCACAGGTTTTATCAAATGTTTCAGTGGATATTTCCATTCAGCGAATAATTGAGGTAAGGACGGGTACAGATTTCTGGTAGTATACTTTCCATATCTAATATTTCTACATTCATCCGGATGCTCCACGATTAGAGAACAAGCCTGCAAGGTGGTGCAATTTCCTAAAGATTCCAATGGATATTATGATATATACATGTATTATGATTTTTGTCTAGTATATCCTATAATGATATCAACCTTGAATTTCAGCCTATATCTATATCCTCCTCCCACCCCTCCTCTCCATCCAACCACCCCCTTCCCTCAGCACACGCCAACCCATAAAACAAATAGGTTTAATTTGGAGCGAGTTCTGCACTAAAGAGACCCCTGTGAGTTAGTCTGTTGGCCGCCATGTGTCGTACATCAATCTCCGCTCCGGTACAGAAGAGTTCTAACGGCCGCCATAATGGCGACACCGGACTCGTTCCCGACATGCCAGAGTACGTCCGGTAGTTGCTGCTGGTTCCTGCAAACTAGCAGCTGCTGGCAGGCAACCAGCGGAGCACTTCCTGTCTAATGTTAACCCTTTAGGGACGGCATGTTGATAAAGCATAAACATTTGTTGTTATGATGCACCACGCAGCGAATAACTCGCCGGTGCATCATATTGACCATTCATTCGGCGATAGACTTGTATCAACCCTGTAGGATTGGCATGATGCATTAATGTAGCACTGGAGAGTTACTCGCCAAGGGGCATAATATAACATTAAAACACTGATATGTCATCCTTAAATGGGTCTAAGGACTAGGCAATAGTCTGGACCAAACCTAGGTATACTACAACAAGTAAAGCCTGAGCAAGGGGAGTGAGATATGTGAGAGGTGAGACTCTAGGGTATGTCCACAGAGATGTGTGGTATGGAGGGTATGCCCCTCGCTACTTCAGCTATTAACATTGACCCTACTCACCCCTCCTAGAGCATCCCCCATTCCCTTCCCCATACTATAGCAGCACCTCACCTCATAGTGACCCCTACAAGTCCTTTAACATCTCCCCCACAACACAACTGTCTCAAATATTTCAATAATATCATATGGATTAATTTACTATTTTTTACATTTATTTTTACTATTATTTTTTACTATTATATTATGTTAATAGTATATATATATAACATATTATATAAAATTCAATGCATTACTGTATGTCTCTGTATAATGAGTGGAATGGAGAGAAGCAATATGGCTGCCGTCTAGCCCCCTGGAGCAGGCACCCTAGTACCCGTGGTACATGTGTATAGGGTATCACAGAGCACTGTGTTTATTATGGTTGGGTCTGCTAGTACTGAGTACCTTTTTCCCTCAGCTTTTCATCAACTCCAGCCCTGGTGCTGTCATATAGACATGATGGAACAGAGGGTGCGTGGGAGCAGGCCTATATGTACTACCCTGGACGTCCATCCTTCATGGTTTATCTAGTACCTTGTCACTGGTCATGGATTATCTGTTGGTAATAGCTTAGCTGCTAAGTTGGCACCAACGGTGGAAAGGGACTGTACCGGGATAGTGCAGGGTTGACAATACTAAATGTATCTCTGTCCTGTCCAGTGATTATCTAGCGAGTTGTTGAGTCTGTACGTGTATTCATTTTCAATAAATTGATAAATGATTTTCATAAATACAAATACAATACATCAAAGTTTAACGTCAATTTTCAAGAGATGAAATGCACTATTAGGTTAGCAAGGGCTAATGCAATCTGATGCTATTTCCAACAGTATAACCCTTTAATGACGGCATGATGCACACAAGCTTCACGTTCATTTGCTATCATGATGTACAAACGCCGATTCATTCTCATGACGCAAAAACGCAGTTCTGGCATTGCATTGGTGATTGGACCTTGGTGCATCATGTCAACCTTCCGGGAGTACATCAACCCTATAGGGTCGATATGATGCCTGAAAACAGCACGGGTAAGGTACTCGCTATATTTTTAAGTATTACTAGGGGCATAGTGTAGTTAGGCATGATGCTGCCCTTAAAGGGTTAATCCCCTGACCCAGGGCCCCGTCCCACAAACACAGTTCACCTGTGGGTTCCTCACCTTGTGCCCCTACAGGTGACGACCAGGATGCCACCTGCCGGCCTACAATGGAACCCCCTGTGGTAACATCGGGTCACCTGCTTTATACGGGTAGTATTTGCTTTACTTTAACATGGCGTCTGTCACTCTACACACATGTCCCTGTCACTCTCTACACATGTCCCTGTCACCAGTACACGTGTCACTTTACCTCTCTACCGCTCTCTACACATGTTTTTGTCACTCTCCTCTGCGCACATGTCCCTGTCACTCTGCGCACATGTCCCTGTCACTCTGCACACATGTCCCTGTCACTCTGCACACATGTCCCTGTCACTCTACACATGTCCCTGTCACATGTACACATGTCACTTTTACTCTCTACACATGTCTCCGACACTCTCCTCTGCACACTTCTGCCACTCTGCACACATGTCTCTGTCACTCTACAAACATGTCCATGTCACTCTCTATACACATATGTCTGCGTCACTCTGCACACGGGTCCCTGTCACTCTATCTGCACATATTCAATACTAGTATGTTTTATATGGCAGGTTGGGACAGAGACACAAATGACACAGTAAAACATTTTTATGATGGTAGTTATCTCTGGTAGAAGATTGCAGGTGGTATTATGTGGGAGGAGTAGCAGGGGACAAAGGAATGTCAGTAGAACATGATAGATGTCGGATACAATGGGTGATCAAACGGACACTCAGGGGCCTGGGTCAACCCGTGACAGAGGCCTAGGTTAATTGTTCTACCCACCCAACCATTTAAAACATGTACACGGTAGTAAGGAAGTGTCGAACCACACTCTATTATATTCAATACATACTCAAAAAAAACAAACTACATATAATAATGTCATATTAAAAGACTGAAGTGGGAAATTATGTATTTCTTTGGTCAGCCATGCTCGGTCATATTTGCATTGTTATACAAAGATGCAAGAAACCTCACGATATCATAGTTAAAATTTGCAGGACATTCATTTAATTAATTTAATGCTGAAATTCCATTCAAAATTCAGGAAAAGTGGCATTTCTAATTGTACTACATCTCATGTGTCTGCACTATATTTCTTGGACCAGTCATGACATTGACAGTGGACATGCTGAAATAGCATTGACATAGGATTTTTTTTTTCAGCATTGACATGTGCACTGTGTGACTGTCGTATGTATACCCTCTGACACACTGACCGTTACCATGAGGTACCCTATCTACCACACAATAGGGAGCTGTGTGTGTGGGGGGGGGGGGGGGGGGGGGGGGTAGGGGAGGGGTATGCCCACCTGTCCACCCCCTTCCCCATCTCCTTAATTACAGGTAAGGGGAGGTTTATCAAAGGTAGGGAACAGCAGGTGGTGCATGTGGGTGTGTGGGTGAGGGGGTGGGGGTGGTAAGGCTAGGGTAAAAGTTTATTTCTGGAGATCTGGCTTATTAAAGATCTGGCGCTTGTTCAAGACTTGGTGCTTATTCAAAACCACGCGCTTATTCAAAACTCTGCACTTGTTCAGAATTCGGCGCTTATACAGGACCAGGCGCTTATCCTAGGACGCTTATTTAAGACCGGGCGCTCGTTCAAAGACTCAGCGACAGGTGCTTAGCCTTAGGTTATATCCTAGCACTCCATATCAGATGTGATGATATGTGTTGCCCTACCAAGGCAATAGCTGAGGGATACAGTATAGTGCTGGTTATAGTTGGAGGTCAGAGGTCACGGATCACCACCCCTGCCAAGCTCGCACCACCTGGACCTCGTTTCCCGAGCGTCATCGCTGGCACCAAAGCTTGCTGGTTAAAATAGTTCCTGTGCACTTGGTGCTGTTGTATTGAAAGTGCAGATGGGTACCGCGTATGAATCCCCCCCAATATACGGGGGAAGTGATGCGGTCATGGCCTCCTAAATACCAGCGATGTCGCTCGGACTTGTCCAAGCGCGAGTTGGGGCCAGCTTGCACCCCTGCTGCATGTATGGGGCCCTTAGTAACCATTTAAAGGCAGCAGAGTGCGTTAAGTTAACCCTTTGATGTCATGATGGGTACAGGCAGCTATGGCGAGTTACCCAGAGAGCTGCATTCAGTGGTTGAGCCGGTTGATACGCTCCCCACGCCGGTTGATACACTCCCTGCATTCATGCATCATGACGACTAACGGCATGGTGCAATAAAGCACTATGCGGCCATTAAAGGGCTAGTGGGTGCTAGACAAATTACTACCAGTATACGGCAGGTGGCCATACAGTGTAAAATATGCCATACAGCCCTAGCCATATCTAACTTACAATATTGTAGATTAACCCCTTGAGGGTGTTCAATTACACTACAATACTATACCCCTTTATTGTCGCAAGAGATCAACATGAGGAAATCTTGCGATTTTGGTCAATTTCATAGAGAAAACCGATATCATTGGATGTGGAATAGTAGGAATTCCTGCCAAATTAATTAGGCCCGGTTATGGACGCCCAACTCGTTGTACATGCCTAGTCCTTGTCTGTCTAATATGAGATCACTTTATGCCTGGCTCAATTAGACCATTGCTCGAAATATGATATATAATTTTCTTAAACGTATTTCAACACAACTCATTAGTCCATATCATATATTATAATGTGAGTAGTACCGGTATCCGTATGAAATACCTCCGTGGATAGGAGATGTGTACTAGTTGAGGGAGTACTAGTAGTAAATCATTTTTTATCAACGGGGGGGGGGGGAGGGGGGTGTAACCTGTTTTGGGCCCACGCCGATTTTCGACCCGGTGACTGGGGGGTGTAAAAAATTGCGACCCCTCCCCTCTCTGTTGTTGATCACTCCCTAAGGCCCGCTGTTGTCACCGCTGTTACTAACTTACTAAGGGTGGATGAATGCCTCCACCTGACTTCCCACAAATTACAGTTTTAAGAAACAAAGGAAGCCTTGATAATTGCCCTCCTCATTACCATTACCGGTAGTTCCCCTGTAGAACAAAGCTTAAACCATACAGGTAGTTTGAGGTCATTATACTTCAAAGAGACGTCACCAGGTAGTTTAGCCATTTGAGGACCACATGGTGCTTTAATGCTTCACGTTAATCTTCTGTCTAGGGAGTGTATCAGCATGATCAGCATGATGCATGTATCATGCCACACCGAGGAGTATACCAGTGGCATTGCCCGGTAGGGCCTTCGGTAAAATATTGCGTCCAACCTGCACCTAGACTTTGAGAATATTTAATATTGTATAACCCGCACCTCAACTAGTAGTCATATAGTTAGGTAAGATAGATCAGAAAAGTTTGCCATAATAGACAAAGTATGCTCGGAGGTCCATTAACATTATACCGGTATGACAGGAAAGGAGAAAAGATCCGTCCTCTTACAGTTAGTAGGCCTACATTAATAAAATTACCTATAGCACCCCCACCCTTTTTTTCAATAGCCTAGGCTACAGTTAGTAGGCCTACATCAGTCGGAAATGTTACTTTAATCTACCGGTATACTTTGATTTATAGTAATCTGGGGGGGGGGGGGTGGGATAGATCAATATAGGCCCCCTAGGCCTACATAGGCTAGGCATATAATGCATTATATAGACCTAGGGCTAATCAAAGCTTTTTAACAATGGGATTTTTTTTACCTGCATGTGGGGGGGAGGGGGCGGCTATATACGTAGGCCTATGTAGGATTAGAAAATCAAATATTCTCGGAAGGGTCACATAGGCCTAAGGGATTAATACATTGGGGTCTTGGGGCCGCAGGCCCCAGGAAAATTTAGTAAAAATAAAATTGACAGTCTACAGGGCCAAAAATTTGAATAAAAAGTTGGGTAACCTACTGTACTCCAAATGAAGGATTTTTCTATCACATGTCGATTTTAAGAAATGGCCATGTCACATGTTTTGGCCATGTCACATGTCGATTTTAATAAATGGCCGTGTTGCCATGTCGATTTTAAGAAATGACCATGTCGCCATGTCGAATTTAGTCCATACCCATTCTACTGCCCTTTTGCAGTATTTCCGAAAGATTCCACCAGATGGCAGCACCATAACTTTTGCCGTCCTTAAAGGGGCGCTACTGTGCGCTGATTGGACAGGCGGAATCACGCTGCAGACACCGCCATTTTGGCAGCAGGCGGCAAGGACATATTGCCGTGTCTTTCCCCGATCCGTCAAGTTATGAAACCTCAACCAAATGATTTAGGGGGTTTGGGCTTAGCTAGGTGAATATTGGTCTGTAAATAAGTAATACACGGTATCGCAATTTCGATCAGAGCAGTAGAAAATGAGTTATAGCCGATTTTCTGACTGATTCCACTCAACTTAGTCGATGATCATTTTCAATCCAACTGGCTTTGCAACACCCGGTCCATATTTAGAAAATGGCTTGTATCAAAGCTTAAACTTAACCAAAAGGCACGACATTAGGCTTGTTAGCTTCAGAAATGATTAGTTTTTTAGGCACCTGTGTGTCAGCCCTCCCTCCCCTCTACTTTATCTGAAAATTGACTTTGTTTCCTAAGTTATCAGCATCTCTGCTCGTGAATTTCCCACCGCCGCTACTGCAGTAGCGCCCGGCAAGGTTCATTCCGGGAGGCGGTCTCCGAGAAGAAAATGGCGTATCGCCGTGGCGAACCGAGTTAGGGGCACCCTGCCACTTTAGCACGTCAGTAATGTGTAACTAGGTTGAAAGTGCGACAGAATTCCATGAATATGGGAACAGCCCCCTTTGTAGAGATTGATGGCATAATTTATAAAGTAAATTTTTGATAGGAAATGCATAGATGAAGCATTTCAAAATGATATTCACCCACCACCAACTTCGGTTTAGACAAATCTTTCAGCAAAATCACTCAAAGTAGAATAACTTCCAGATTTCTTTTTTTTCAGATATGTCAATTTTTGACAGTATGTATATGATGAAGGAACAACTTTTGAGTGGAAAAAGGGTAGGCTGGGTGGTATATTTGCTGAGATATTGAATATTGAAAAATCAGCAACTTGCATAACTATAGGCTAGTCGTCCCCAGCTGGTAGGGAGGGAAACGAAGTAGGGCTTCGTGGACTAATTCTGGGGGACCTCCTCGCCAAAAATCACTGCTTTGGTAGGGTACTATACAAGCACAAAACCCTTGTAGAATATCTACCCTATGTTTAAGCAAATCCTATACAACCTGCACTGGATTTCTGTTTGTGTATAACATACCCGCGGGTTATACGCAAGGTTTAACGGTAAGTCAGTTCCTAGTCAGGTCGAGCTCCCCACGGGTATACAGGTACCCTGGTACCTTTATAGTATTGTTGTAAGAGAATCGATTTTGTGTGGTGAATCAGAAAAGGACTAGAGCAGCTCACGGAGTACAAGATGAGTAACTCATGTGTACAGCTCATCAAGCTATAGTCAGACTCGAACACACGAGGGGGGGGGGGGGGGGGTGAGTGTGGGAGAGGGAGAGGCGTGAGAGGGGGGGAGGGAAGGGTATGAGTGAATGAATGGTTCAATGAGTGAGTGGGTGAGTGAGTGAGTGAATGAATGGTTGAGTGAATGGGTGAGTGAAGAGTGCATGAGTTAATGTGAGCGTGTTTGGGCAAGCGACTGAATGAGCAAGTAACCGTATACCTTTTGAATTTAATGTCTCATTGCTCATGGCTGTAAACCCTATGGCCCTACTTCTTTCCTACAATACCCAAATGGCTACTATCATTACAGCCTGCAGGCATGTAAAACCTTTTATAATAGCACCAGAGTCATCTTAAACCTGAACAAGGTCTAGAAGCACTTTAGGCCACTTTAGTGTTAGACTGAGTTTACCTTTATCTGACCCAGGTATACAGATAACCCTTGTTGCTCAAACCACTCACCAACAACCCCCCCCCCCCCCCCACCCACCCACACACCCACACCCACACCCAAACCTCCACACCAAACTGGGTCAAGTGGTGAGGGGACCACATCAGTGGTTGGGAGGGCGTGGACATTCCCTCTGACGGAGATAGGGCGCCTCTGACCCGGCCACTCAGGAAATTGCTCCCCTCCCCCCCTCCCCTCCATCCTCCAGCACCTCGTCCCTATGGGTGGTAGCCTCGATTATCGCTCACTGTACAGTAGGTGAGTCATCGACACTGAATGCTGTAAACTCTATGTATTATAATAGTGGTGTGAGGGGCTCAAGGTTTCCTATACATGTGTGAGTGTTCACTCTTGAATTATTTCTTTAAAACAGATTGTCAATCAAGGTTTGCCATACATATAAATCATTTATCTAAACAGATTGACTAAAAGAACTATATTGTATCTAATTTCTCAGGTTGACTGTTTGGGCCTACAGCAGACATTGATAACATACTCATTAATACAACTTTATTCCTCTTTAAATTCACCTATAATTATACAGCTTTTATAGCCTGTGTCTTTCTGTACTTTTTCCACATTCAATACTGACCCATCGCAATTTTTATTAAATTTAAATACCAATGTCTACAGACAGGAGGTAAGAAAGTTGATGAGAGTTTACGGTAGTATCATGTACAAGCTCATCACCATGCATTCCTCCTCTGAATGCTGATCGCCCTAATTCCCAGCCCTCTCCTCATGAATTTCTAGACGACTGGAAGCTGGACTGTCAACATCTGTACTAGGCCAAAACAGAAGGGAGCAATATGTGAGCAATCTGAATTCAGCTACCCAATTTTGCATTATATTTCCCATATGTAAGGCTGTATGGCCTATCATTTTACAGTACCATACATGTATATAGTGTATGTAATGTGGGAACATTACAATTTTGAATGAAACTATAAAATCAAACATGAAAAATGAAAATTAGAGAGAAGAAAATTATGATGCCCCATCATAATGTGATAAATTCATAATTGGTCCATAATCATCAAAGGGCGGGAGATATGACGTCGTTGTCACGGTAAAACGTCATCTCTCACGTCATCAAGGTCATGACGTCATGATTAATGGTGACCACCTCAATCTCCAAGCACATTCGTCACCAGACCCCCCCCCCCCCCCCCCCCCCCACCACCACCACCACACACCTTCAGCACTGAGCCCATTGCCAGAGGCGGGGTCATCTAAATGGCGCCTTTTGATTAAATCCGAGTCAATAATGAATAACAAAGTGATGGGGCAATGATACCCAGCCTGGAGGGGAGATCGTGTGGAAGGAGAGGGGGATTGGGGGGAAGTTTGTTGGAGGGGGCGGGGGGGCAGGGGGAGGGAAAGTGAGGGGGAGATGAAGGATGAAGAGGAGAGGGGTGACACCATCAGCAGAGAAGGAAGGGAAGAAGGAAAGAAGGAAAAGATGAAAGGGGAGAAGCGAGGGGAGAAGGACAGGGGAGGAAATGTGACAGGGCCCCTTTGATGTCTGATTCAGCCTCCCACACCACCGAGGTGTTATTGTCATCAAACAGAGGGTGACAGGGCCCCTTTAATGTCTCATTCAGCCTCCCACACTGATGTGTTATTGTCATCAAACACAGAGGGTGACAGGGCCCCTTTAATGTCTCATTCAGCCTCCCACATTGATGTGTTATTGTCATCAAACACAGAGGGTGACAGGGCCCCTTTAATGTCTCATTCAGCCACCCGCACTGATGTGTTATTGTCATCTAACACAGAGTGTGACAGGGCCCCTTTAATGTCTCATTCAGCCTCCCACATTGATGTGTTATTGTCATCAAACACAGAGGGTGACAGGGCCCCTTTAATGTCTGAGTCAGCCTCCAAAACTGTTATTGTCATCAAACACAGAGGGTGACAGGGCCCCTTTAATGTCTCCTTCAGCCACCCGCACTGAGGTGTTATTGTCATCTAACACAGAGGGTGACAGGGCCCCTTTAATGTCTCATTCAGCCACCCGCACTGATGTTATTGTCATCTAACACAGAGGGTGACAGGGCCCCTTTAATGTCTCATTCAGCCACCCGCACTGATGTGTTATTGTCATCTAACACAGAGGGTGACAGGGCCCCTTTAATGTCTCATTCAGCCACCCGCACTGATGTGTTATTGTCATCTAACACAGAGGGTGACAGGGTCCCTTTGATGTCTCATTCAGCCACCCGCACTGATGTGTTATTGTCATCAAACAGAGGGTGACAGGGCCCCTTTAATGTCTCATTCAGCCACCCGCACTGAGGTGTTATTGTCATCAAACAGAGGGTGACAGGGCCCCTTTAATGTCTCATTCAGCCACCCGCACTGAGGTGTTATTGTCATCAAACAGAGGGTGACAGGGCCCCTTTAATGTCTCATTCAGCCACCCGCACTGAGGTGTTATTGTCATCAAACAGTGGGTGACAGGGCCCCTTTAATGTCTCATTCAGCCACCCGCACTGATGTGTTATTGTCATCTAACACAGAGGGTGACAGGGCCCCTTTAATGTCTCATTCAGCCACCCGCACTGAGGTGGGGGAATCCTTGTTGGGGTTTAGGGCCCTCAGACATGTTGACGACACCCCCCAGCCCCATCCTCCAGAACCTACAAGAGGCCCTCTGGTAACCCTTTCAGGATGGCATAGTGCTTTAATTAATGCACGTTCGCCATCATGACGCATGAACGCAGACCTGGCGAGTTCCCGACAGTGTTGCATGCATTCATGTATCATGCTGACCCTACTGGGTTGATACACTCCCGAAGGACCGGTATGATGCACAAATGATGCAGCTATACGTGTTGCTGTGGTGGAGCATGACAACAATATTTCCTTGAGGCTAATTTCGTGCTTTAAAGGGTTAACACTTGTCTTGGTGGTTCACACAAACAATGTTGAGAGGGCCATCATAACTGACTGTTGATCTGTGGTTTGCCCAAAGGAATTCAACATAATTATTTGTATCCATTATACAGCGTTCGTGAACCTACACTTTTTGCATAGTATGTGTGTGTGTGTACGCGAGGGGGGGGGGGGGGGGGGGGCTGGTTGGAGGAGCTTTAATACAGTCAGGGTTGCCACTGACAAGGTAGTTTTGAATTCCCTGACTTTTCCCTGACATTTCCCTGACGTTATATCAAATTTCCCTGACAATCGCGATATAAACCCAATAATTTTAAATGCCCTCCAACTATGAATATGCTCTCTTTTTAAAGTTATCTTCTACTTAGCAAGTGGTCCTGTGTATCGCGTGCGTGCAAAATTTTACCCCCTCCTTTTTGAGGATTTAGATATTTTTCTCCCTTAAAATCTTAGTAAAATACAGGCTTTTTTCAGAGAAAACAGGTGACTTTTTTTGTATTTCAAAGATTTTCCCTGACATGATGTTATTTTCCCTGACATTTTCAGAAAATATTATTTTCCCTGACATTTCGCAAAAAAATCTGAAATTCCCTGACATTTCCCTGACCTGGAACAAAACAAATTTTCCCTGACATTTTCCCTGACAGTGGCAACCCTGACAGTGTTATCATTCATAATAATTCTAATCTTTCAAAGTGTGACAATTGTTATCAAGCGATGTGAACAGATTTATTTAGCAGAACATCACTTCTTAAAGGTATTCATAAACGGTGAAATCTACCCTACCTCTGTACAATGTACTAGCCTTCTGATTCAGTCTAGAGCTAACCCACATGTCTCCTATACACCACCCACTTACCCCCCCCCCCCACCCCTACCCACACACCCCCTACCCCCTGAGTGTAAGGTGCTACATGGTAACCATGGTTACAGCACGCGAGTAGCTCATTGGTTACCATGACAACACGTGGGGGCGCTCTACCTGTTACCGTGACCAGTGTAAACAAGCCTGTCACAGTCCTGGGGAGCGACTGGGAACAGCTGCCATCTTGTCTCCTATTTTGACAAGAATTCCCGTCAAAATGGTGATTCGCTTGTGTCTGCCTTGGAGACGAAAACACCATTGATTGATTGATTGATTAATTTGTTTAACGTCCAGACGTACATCTAGTACCTCACGGGACATCTCAAGTTGGCAAGGAGTCCACAAATAGTGGTAGTCTGCCTTGCAGTAGTAGGACAGGTATTTATATGCTGCTTGCCCAATACAGCAGTGACCGCATCTATGGATGATCGAATCTATGAAATGAATGACCGCATCTATGAGGTGAGGGAGAAAACCGCTACCGGGGCACTTCCCCTTCTCTTTTCGAAGGATAGCAAGTGTTCTTTTATTTGCCCGGCCCTATATACCTGGGCTAGTACCATGGTAGGCAGGGCCAGACAAACCATGGCCTTTGATATCTCAGACGTGGTTCACTGAGGAGGGGTCCCATGCCAGACCACCAGCAAGAAGGCCCGGGCCCGCGCATATGGGCAGCGGTTGCCAAACAGCTTACGTGACTGCTCACAGCAGTAAAGCACGAGACTCCTCAAGTTTTGTCGCCTTTTACGAATCCGGTATGCCCATATATTGGTATTGTGGAAGGCTCCCGATGAAGTTATTCTACTCCTTCATGCCCCCATCATGAAGGTCCCCACTAACACAGGGGGAAGAACAAGCTCACTGCTGATTTCAGTCATACCATCATTGATTCACCAGCAACAAGCTGTGTGGCCGATTGGAAAATTCTAAAGTAGTCAACACATGCACATATGCCGCATATGTTTATGGGCTGTCCCTCGACGGCCAATGCCAGGATACCTACCTCCAGCCCCTCCCACCCATCTCCCAGCAACAGTCAGGGAGCCAACACGAGTTGACTCAGGGGGCAGTGCCGCCACATCAAGAATTTAGTGTTTCTAGTTTAGTTTGATTAGTCCAAAGGTAGAACATGTATGTAACATGACTGAATAATAGTGTTTTTTTTTATGGGGTGGGAGGAGAGGATAGTGGGTTTATTTGGGGAGGGTGGTGAGGTGGGGCGACGAGGGATGGGTGAGTGATTGACAGTAGCTCATGCTATAAAGTTACCTTTTTTTTAAACGAATTTAGCAAGGAAGTGTTCCGCTCATGAGTAAATTACCTTTAATATCAGAGCTTAAAAAGCCTCACTACCGGTACATAATTTCCATGGCAACGGCCACAATTTGTACGTAGTACGCCGACAATGCAGAACACAAGGCCACAAAAAGGCCATAGCTGAGCTAATAAAAGAAAACCTTATTGAATCAGCTAAAAGTTCCCAACCTCCGGGGACAGTTCAGAAAGAGTCCCCATGGGTATTACAGGCTATTCAGAAATGCTCTAACGAGCATCCAGAAGCAAACCTTGAGAAGTCGCTTGGGGTCGTGGGTGGTAAATATATGGTGATTGGTAGCTTAGCCAGGCCTTAAGATAAGGAAACTGCCACCGGCGACTTTAAAAGGCATTCTCCAGGTTTAGGTCGCCAGGCATTTTACAAAGTCGTCCACTCCGCATAAAATTACACAAAATGGAGAGTTGGAAGGAAAAAATGGATTCCTGTTGAAACTAAAGGGAATGGACAAAATTCTACATTCAATTCCTTTAATATAGAATACAGCCCTTATATAGGGATGGAGTCGCTGACTGTAAGAACACATTTTATATAACAAATACCCTAGTGGTTTCCAACCCAAACATGAGGCTTATTCTATTATAAAAGGCCTACAGAATAAGCCTCATATTCTAGGGGGTACTACAAGGGGGGGGGGGGGTATATAGAATAAGCCTAATAATTCTAGGGGGTAATCATATAATTATCATTCTGTTATTAGCGACTTAAACCTTTTCACCTACTAGCGACCTATTCTTTCTAGCCTTATATTATACAACACTGTCTTTGTTTTATGTATCAATTTTAGATTCTATTTGATATAATTACTCTATATGTAACTCCAGCTTTAGGTCGCTATGGATGGAGTCACTATCAAACTATACGTGACCCTCTATCACCCCCCCCCTAGTGGCTTCCAACCCAAACATTAGGCTTATTCTTTTATCAAAAACCTACAGAATAAGCCTCATACTTCTAGGGGATATTGTGGGGGTGGGGGTATACAGAATAAGCCTTAGCGACCTAAACTTTTTCACCTACTAGCGACCTATTCTTTCTAACCTTATTTAATACAAAACTTTCTTTGTTTTATATATCAATATGAATAATCCTGCGTCACCTATCTTCTTTTCCCCCCAAAAAAGCCAAGCCCCATCTTTTTTAAATATCTCCCCTTAAGGGAAACCCTTTCCCCCGGGATTATATTCCCCTTGGATGTTTTTAGCTTCTTTTTTTATATAATTTTTCTATATGTAACTCCAGCTTTAAGTCGCTATGGATGGAGTCGCTATTGCAACCACTAGATAGAATACAAGGTTAAAAAGTTTTTTATTCATCCCCTCCCTATTCGTAACTCCAGCTTCTTTCTAACCTTATTTTATACAAAACTCTCTACTAGCGACCTATTCTTTCTAACCTTATATTATACAAAATTACCTTTGTTTTATATATAAATATGAATAATCCTGCGTCACCTACCTTCTTTTCCCCCCAAAAAAGCCAAGCCCCATTTTTTCTTATAGCTCCCCTTAAGGGAAACCCTTTCCCCTGGGGTTATATTCCCCTTGGATGTTTTTAGCTTCTATTTTATATAATTACTCTATATGTTACTCCAGCTTTAAGTCGCTAGGGATGGAGTCGCTAATGCAAATCACTAGATAGGACACAAGGTTAAAATGTTTTTTATTCACCCTAACTATATGTAACTCCAGCTTTAAGTCGCTAGGGATGGAGTCGCTAATGCAAATCACTAGATAGGACACAAGGTTAAAATGTTTTTATTCACCCTACCTATATGTAACTCCAGCTTTAAGTCGCTAGGGATGGAGTCGCTATTGCAAATCACTAGATAGAATACAAGGTTAAAACGTTTTTAATTATACCCTACCTATATGTAACTCCAGGTTTAAGTCGCTAGGGATGGAGTCGCTATTGCAAATCACTAGATGGGATACAAGGTTAAAACGTTTTTAATTATACCCTACCTATATGTAACTCCAGGTTTAAGTCGCTAGGGATGAAGTCGCTATGCCATAGTGCAGCATATCTTTTAATCGTATTTCGTTTAATAGGAACAGGATCCGTGTTTTACATAGCGACCTAAACCTGGATTATGCCCTTTAAAAATGGAAAACTGTGGGATGAGGCCTAAATTATGTATAGTGCCACAGTCGAGTAACTGTTCGTAAACGCTCGCAGGAGAGTTAGGTCTGGCGAGGCGCTCGCCTCCTGAAAGACTTGGACCGACTATAAAGCGCTGATTAGGACCAACAAATGCAAATAGTTGGGGACTTATTTTTACCCTGACAAATACAGGAGCGAAAAGCAGTGGGCATGCATAAAGGTTGGTGTGGTGGTGACTAAATAAGTACTGGGAACACCAGTTTTCTTATTGCCTTAATTCCATTGGAATGATTTGGACTGCAGGTTGTATGGAAACCAAACTCCAAGTACAGGTTATATTTTAGGAAAAAGTTACAAGGTTGGGAGTGTGGGTTATACAAGGGATTTTGGAAGTTAAGTACAATACCAAAGAAGACATTTTCAGAGCATCGGTAAAATGCCCTAACCCTGCCCCCCCCCCCCCCCCCATCCAACACTCTCTATTAGGTTCCTAATGGTTAGCTGGGGGTGAATATGGCACCCCAGGGTCCCACTTACCAATGACCCAGGTCCACCCCCCCCCCCCCTCCACCACCACCAGGTCATCCTCACATTGTGAGGTCAAATACCAAACGTCTACTTGTACACATGTATTGTATGCAGAACTGCCATTGTTGGTCATCATCAATTTGTAGGAAACATACATAATCCATGCAATACTGAATTTGCAGCAAATAAAGCAGGGGTTTCTGCAGAAGTCGGAAAAGTATCAGCTGACTTGTATATTGTCTCCATCATTTTATACAATGTATTTTGGCGTCCCTTATGCTCTGGCTAACAGGGGTGTACCGGGTATTTGTCAGGCAAAAGACATGGTGTATAAGGGCCGTGATGGTGATCAAACCTATGGCAAGGCACGCATAGCTATAGCCTATAGTCAAGCTTTAGTTCTACAGAGAGACTTTACTTGTCAATGTAACTTACACATAGAACATGCATTGGTTGAACTGTTGAACGAGTGACCTACAGGAGTTGGTGATTATTAACTAGCAAAATCATTGAATACCAGTTTCAATACCAAATACCAAACCCCATTCGCTTGGACTGTTGACCATAAAGCACGTTACCATCCAATATTGGGGTTGTACAGTCCACCCCCACCCTCTCCCCAACCTACCCCACGCTTTCGTCCTTTCTTACTCCCCAACCCCTCATAAAATAGCCAAAAGTGACCAACACCCCCCCCCCCTCCCCCACATACCCCTTCCCTTTCCCTCACACATAAGTCACGCACCATGGCGCATTCCCATGCACACACCATTATCGTTTTACGCATGCGTGGACTTAATCCTCGGCCACACCGGAAGTGGGCCTCGGTGCGTGAACCTGATTGGTCAGCTCACTTCTCGTACTAGTCTCATGCATGCACGTGATCTACGGCAGTCAGCGTTCCATGGTCACTTGGTGATTGATTTCCTTTCTTTCCCCATCGACAAAGGTATGCAATCTTCCATAGGGAGGAGGGAGACAAAGTGTGTATCGTAGCATAAAACGACTATGCTCCATGAATACCTGTCAATTGATATTTTAACGGTGGATCAAAATGAAATGCAGAAAAATGTAACTAAATATGATGCCCGACATGACATTACAGTTTCAATGGTTCACACTGTCATTCAAGACATGCAAAAACAGAAAAAAGAAAATCATCCCTGTTATAAATTAGCTCAGTAGTTCCAATTTGCCAATTGGCCATCAAACTGCAAGGTAGATGATTTTGGGGTGATTTCTAGTCTATATTCCCTTCAAAAACATGATTGTGCTTCACATGATTGTGGGTTAATATATAATATATATTGCATCATATTGAAAACATGCTAGTTAGGTTTGTTGCAGAAAACAGCTGATTCACACAAAGACTGCCCCAGGTGTCACACCACTAAATATTTTATCACGTCATTCACCTGGGCTATCAGTCATTAGCGGCTAAATATTTCAGTTTTCTCGACATGCGAACTCGGCCACGCGTACCTCGTAACAAATCAGGACAGCGCTTTGTACCGGGGCTTCGTAAAGATTCTGGGTTGAAACAAAGCAACAAGAACCATTTATCAGGAACATTTGTCAGTTTTCCCATCTACTTTTTTTCGGTGGCTTTCTGACATGCACCAAACTTGTTTGCAAGCCCCACCCCCTTCCTTCCCCTTCTCCCCCCACCCCTATACCACTTTTTAAGTGTGCACACTTGTATAATTTTTATCCCAATATGTTGCAGCAAGTAAAGCGACACTAAAATCCACTAGCAATACATATTGATACCTTCCTTTTTCTAACTAATCTAACTTACCATGAGTAAGTTGATACTGGACGTAGCTTCGCGACATAAGTCGAATGACATCCATGACGTATCGCGACATACATTTCCCACTGCGTGTCATGCCCCGTCCCATCTTGAATCAAGATATAACACTTCTATACTGTGGTGACCTCCCTTACAAGTCTAGGCCTTAGTCTACTTTGTATGTGGGTCTACACGGTCTATGATAGACACCGTTAAGCAAAGCATGCGATTTACTTGTCCATCCCCGTCACGCTACAATCCACAGAGACGTATCTTGGTACAACACTTTATCTATTATAGCCGCTGCTTTACAATGTCGGCGACAATTTGTGACACCACAGTAAAGTTAAGTTTAGATCATGCAGGTCATAGAGAAGTCTGTCGGTTTTCTAATTTTTTTTTGATTTTTTAATTGTATTTTTTACATGAGAAGATCCTCTGAGTCAGGAAAGCACCGGTTGTGATCTATTGGCACCGACACTTTATTAGTAGGACTGGAAATGATCATGATTCAATAGATTTTAATAAACACAGTTTTACCTCTCATTCTTGCTTTGTAAATATATTTGGGCATCTTCCATGAAACTTAAAGTAATCATAGATTGAAGACGATATTGAAATATAAGATGGCTGAATTCTGCCTTCATGAATTCTATAAAATAACGCCCATTCTTGCGATAGGCTATGGTAGTATTCTTAGGTCCTTCCCTACCACAAGTAATAGGGAGGGATTATGATGATGAAAACAAAATAACTCCTATTATCTTTAATGTCAGAGAACATTGTAGAACTCTGTTGGAGCATCTTTCCCGGGCTAAACAACCTCATCCTTCCTAATACGAAACACTGTTGACCTGGAGTTTGTTATGAATGTTATGAGTTCCCAGTATGTCCCAGAGGCAGATGATAGAAAAGTAGAACTCTTCTCAGATGGAGGGGCAGAAACACATCGGACAATTGTCGTCTGCCCGAGGCTGCCGGCTGGTACCCGGCCCGTGCCGTGTTTATAAACAAAACCGCCCAGAACCAGCTCAAACAGGAAGCAAACAGACAGCGCCCTCGCGTGGCGACATGTGGAACTACTCCCGGGCAGACGCCGGGGTCAAGGTCGCACGAGGACGGTGTCAAGGTCAAATGGTTTCCTGGTGCCTCCCGTGGTGGTTTTAATTTGTTACAGGGCACCGGGTAATGATGTTGTTTATGGAAATGTAATGTAGTTGGGCAGTGTCTGTGTGTGGGGATGGGGGGGGGGGGGAGGAGGGCATGAGGTACAAAATGGTTACATGTCAACATATTTATGAGTTGGGGTATAATAATAGTTAGGGATGTTGGTGATGGGTGTTGAAGCCTGAAGGAAAACATCTAGAACAGAAGTAATCAAGCCGGGAGAGGCAAGTTATTTCAAACAATAAATAATCTTATCATGATTGGTTCCAATGTGAATAACTATGTGAATGTTTTGTTGTTCTTTTTGCATTAACGCCCTACACGTGGTCATGAGCTGATATATAGGCCAGTGTCTAGAGCTAGATCCATATCTGATGGTACCAATCCCACAACACAGACTGGGGAATCCTTTAGTTGAACAGTTCTAAGGGCGGCTACTAAGGCCACATCTATGTCAAGTACAAACTAAGTACAATATGGCGGTTTACCACTCCAGTACTGTATCTAAGAAACAAAGTAACATCTGACCCAGACCACACCCTCCCCAACTCTCCCCTACTCCACTCCAACAACCATAAAACCCCATCCCTCCAAAAATAAAAGCACACAAAAACCATGAACCTCCTCTTTTCATTATACCAGTATATTCTTATTATTATCATTTTTTGTCAACAAAAAACTAGTGTTGGTTTGAGAGTTGTAAACCGAAGCAGACGACAAAGACTGGGGCGCGGGCTAGCACTCAGTCACCCAGGTTAACAGTTGTGTCAACAACCTGCCAAAACGGGACGCCCGAATTATCACCACCATAAAGCATAAGAGCAGCTGAGACTGTGAGAAGTGGAGGTTGGGGGTGGGGTGGTAATATGGTGTACATGTATAACCCTTTAAGTATGGTAAATGCATGATATTGTTTATTTGCTATAATTCATTATGATATACCCTTTGTTATTATGATGGATGAATGCACCATTGGCGAGTCGTGCATCATCATGCCGACCCTTCAGGAGTGTATCAACCACGTCGAGTCGGTATGATACATCCATGCATCATGACGACAAAGGACATTAGAGCACTATGTATCCCTTAGACGTAGGGATAATATAGGTCGCATTGGGAATATGGCTGCCTGTGGGGCGGTAGTGACCTGTCTATTTGACAGTGCTGTGACCACAGCATAATACATAACTAAATTATTCCCACCAAGTCAAATATATATAGCTTTTATATGGGGTAGAAACTAAACCTTTTCATGTACCAGCTGCAAAACTACAGCCCCCTACTATTTCGCCATTTTGACAGCCCCAGAGAAGCTACATTCCTCTTACAGCCCCCCCCCCCCCCACCCCACTATATTCTAGAAGTCAGATCATAAACCCTCTTGGGAGCCACACACACATACCAAAGCATTTCTGAATTGGATTACATGTACATTTCTTAAAGGTCAGCTACTTAATTCTACCGGTACTTTTTCCACCATCAGAATTGAAATTCACTATTCTGAAGTCACCCAGTGTCCCCTCTTCCAGTCCCGTGACCTTGGTGCCCCCCCCCCCCCCCCCCCAATCCCAACCACAGTTCTATTGACTCCGACCTTTATTTATTCTATTAGGACGCACCATACGGTTTTGTTGACACCTGCGGCACCTGCAGACAAGCTGAGTCTTTACAACCAGATATGTTGTAAATCACCAACCTGCAGGTAAAGCTGTCCTCTCCTTGTGGTGTACACTTTATTATACTGACTTTATTAGAGACCTGTTATGCCACAAGTTGTTGTTATACTACTCGGCAAATCAATGTCTTAGTGTGTATCAAAATATCAAAGCAATTCGAAATATGTGGGGCCCTACTATTAAATACAGTGACATCTTTGATATTTGAATTAAATGTTAATAACTTAACTCGCCGTAAAAAAAAGAGTACATTTTATCCTTATCAATTCTAACATATGCTTAATCTCTTTACCGGTATGATAATGCATACAGTGTCTTTTCCCGGGCCATATTCTATATAGTAAGACTTTGAAACCCACATGAACCAGAAGACCTCATTAACCCTACAACCCCTGATTACCAGTACTTAACTCAAAGCAGACGACTTTGGTCTTAGTTTGCCCACTGCCCGCCAGCAGGTGGCAGTGTCCCAGCTGACAAAGGGACGGAGGGGGAGTTAACCCTTTAAAGGCCGCATAGTGTAATAATGTATTGTCCTTTGGTCGTCATGATGCATGAATGCAGTGCTGCATTCAAGCATCGTGCCGACCCTACGAGCTTGATACACTCCCAAAGGTTCGTCATGAAGCATGAATGCGAGTAGACTCGTCAGGGCTGCATATAATTATATGCATCATGGCGACAAATGCAATAGCACATTAAAGCACCCTGCGCTCCTTAAAGGGGGTTAATATTGACGTGGTGTTACAGCGTGAGGGAGCTGGACAAATAACCTTATTTACCACCAATTATTGGGAGCCTGTCCCCACTCAAGGCGGGTCCAAAGACAGAGGGAAACCACCATTATCATTTTCACATTGTTTTCCAATCGTTTCTTTTAGGAGAGATTCAAGACAGGATTTAAATGGTGTCTTCCCAAATCTGAAAATAGATTTTCCTCTCTTCAACTTGGTAGGCCAAAATTAGATTTTTGACATGGAAAGCATCTGGTTTTTAAAGAAATGATTTATTAAGAATTTCAGAGATGAACCATTGAGAGAGAGGAATAATATTAGAAGCGCAGCTAATTAGATTAAGAGATGTACATAGAAAAACTGGAGTGTATCCAGTCTTCTTTTTGTAAAATATACCGGTTGATACAACATCATAACTATGTATACTACCACTGACACACGGTATGTATGAACTTGTCTGACCTACTGACCTAAAACGACTTTTCATTCCTAACAATGTAACCCAGAAATGTCCCCAACTCCCCTTCCCCCGGCCCCTCCCGCCATCTCTCTGTACATTTGTATCCCATTTGTTTCAATACTTCCACCGGTGACAATGACATAAAAGTGTAATCAAATCCATCAAAGTTTGTTGACTTAACCGTCACAATACCCCCGGGCTAATGGACATTTCACTAAAAGCAGAAAAACAACCATGAAATGAGAGTAAAATCAATATTTTCGGAAGCAGACGACAATTTTCACTGATCAGGGAAGTTCAGGTGAACGCGGCCTTTGATGGGACAACTTCAAAGCGGCTGGAGCCAGGTGTTGTAGCGTCATTATTAGCCCCCATCTCCCCTCCCCCACCCCTTTCCGACCATGACTATCACTTTAAAAGCCGCATAGTGCTTTAATTAAAGTATAATACCCCTTATAGTGCGAGTGCTGCTTTCAAGCATCATGTAACCCCTACGGGATTGATACTCTCGAAAGGTTGGCATTGAGGGCAGCATTGGTGCATCATGTCGACCAAGGATGCAGCACACTACTAGTGTCATTAGAGCCCTATGCGGGCCTTAAAGGTATATTACACGATTCTCTGTCCTACCAGTGACTAACACTGTCCTACCATCAGCCTCATTCACTGACAAATCGTAAATTGGTACAAATTATTTGTCTATGAAACTGATAAACAGAAATGCCAGAGCTTCCAATGTAAGATAAGAATTCCCTCCTCCCCACACCCCCATTACACAAAGTTATATTCCCTCCTCCTCCTCTGAAATCTAGCTGCCATACAAAGGGTAGCAACCACCTGCTGTTGTGTGCTGTCTTTTTAACACTCCAGACACCCTCAGGTCAAGTTACCAGGTAGAACCTTTAGTCTAATGAAACAAGGGCTAGACTAGTGATATATCTAAGGGGATACTGAATAGTAAAACTAGACTCTTCCCCCACTCTATTCCCACAGCACTCTCCTGTCATGGAGGTCAGATTTCACGCCCTTCTGCTTCCGGTGTGTGCCTCAATGCAGCCACAGTTCTTGGCAATATTCTACAAGACATTTCCATTTACCACATTTAAGTAGGCCTACACACGTGTACATCATATGTCATAATATGTATACCCTCTTTCTCTGACTACAAAATAAAATGTGAACAAATTGCATTCTATGGAGATATAAATGATAGTATGTCTTCATTTTAAGAATATGCCTGCTTGGCATATGCCAATATCACATTAATTCATTCATGCCCACATGGCGCATAAAATGATATAGATTGTATTCAAAGAAAGGACACTTTATACATATTAAAAGAAATGCCAATACAGTAAATTGCATTAAGCTAGGGTTAAATCCCAGGGTAAAATCCACAGACAAGAGAGAACCAAGGCAATGCCTTAGTTAAACTCTACCTCTAGATGTACCCACAGTTCTGCACAGACGTGCACAGTTCCTTAGTAGGTCACCCGTGTCTGGACCCCCTGTGTACTCACACGGGCAATACCTGAGGGCTACACAAAGAACTTAGTCCTTTAAAGATTACATAGTGTTTGAATGCATTACTAGTGTGCCATTTTATTATGATGTATGAATGCAGCAGTGGCGAGTACCTTGCCAATGCTGCATTCTTGCGCTATTGATACATTCCCGAAGTATCGGCACGATGCTTGGTGTAGACGGGAAAAGGGCATAGCATCATGTGGTCCTTAGAGATTAGTATGTCAGGTAATTCTGAGGTACATAGGGATCCAAAAGCCTTGGTGAAAAGATGGAATCACATGTGGACTATCGGTAATTTCTCTCACTCTCCCTAGTAATACCCCCTGTAAGGGCAGTATAGTGCTGTGTGCTAATGTACTATGCTACCTGATATATTGTCATCAGGCATATGCATAGATACATCGCGACGTTCGTGATGCCTATTAGTTTGAGTGTGACTACACCCCCGAAGCGTCAGCATGATGCATCAACGCAGTCGGCGCAACGAACTACACGTCTATGTTGCATTCATGCATCATGTCGAAAAAAAGCATGGAGGCATCATGCTGTCCTTAAAGGGTCCAGGAGCAGGTGGTGGCGTGTGTGCTGTAGATAGCAGACTTTCATCAGTGCTTGTTATCTATTAACCCTTTAAGGGCTGCATACTACTTGATTATTGTGTGATGCCCTTTGTAGTCATGATGCATGAATGCAGCTTTGGCTAGTCTATTTATAAGAGCTGGACTCATGCATCGTATCGACCCTTTGGGTGTATTAAGAGTCAGCATGTTGCATGAATGCAGCAATGGCGAGTTACTCGCCAGGGCTACATTCATGCATCAAGACGAGAAAGGGGATATGCATTAAGACACTATGCTAACCTTAAAGAGTTATTAGACTCTGACCGTCCACACTGATAACATCCCCAGATACCATCATAGTGATATGGCAATTGGACTCACTGATACTTGCAAAGGGGATCCACTGATAAGTGATCTATGGGCAACAAGTGCATTACGCCTATACACAAGAGTTTTAACATGTCTAGTATACGCACGTGACGCAAAATCTACTTGGCGTATGTGAATGAACCGAATCGGCCCGGGGAAAATATATTACATTTATTTCGAGAGCGGAGAACTTCACCAGTTCACAGCGGTACTTGTGTATCGAGTGGAGTCTATATTAGCTCTCTTCATTTTCCACTCAAAATCAATTGATTTATTATATACTGAAAGCTCTTCCGGGTTCATAGATCATTTTGATAGCTTTTGATGATTCATCCAAACCAAAGTACATGTAGTAATATAGTGCTGAGAATTCAAGTCCACCAGAATGCACAGTACCACCATCCATTGCAGTAGTGCATTACTGAAATTTACCTTCTATTTTCAATTATTCTCCTTTTTACTTTAATTCAATTTTTTTCCCCCCCTTTTTTTTCTGGGGGTGGGGAGGGGGGGGGGATGGTCACAAGGCTGTGGCATTTTTGTTCTCTAGAGTAAGAAATCGACAGCCAGACATACTACTTATTTCCACCATACATTCATACACAAATACAATCTACACTCATACGTTGGTGCATGTGCATTTATATGTATATGTATATCGAGGGGTAAGACATCCCCCTCCCCACTTCAACATACGGGTCACTTCACCTGGCGGTGGAGAGGGGAACTTTGAAGCTGTGCAGAAAGCGGAAGTGACCCATGCACGGACCCTACATATGGCGTGTGTAGGGTGGTAGCCCGGGGGGGTCACTTAGTATATTTTGTATACACATGTGTGTGGCTGGCAAGGGTGCTTTTTCTACAAAATTCCCCATGGCAAGGGTCCACCTTTAAGGGTGTGGTAGGCGTGTAGTGGGGGTGCTGTATGAATGGGTCATAGCAACATGTGCCTTGTTGGAAAGTGCCAGGCATTTAT